>JAFVLL020043411.1:111263-163657 GCA_021397915.2 Tor tambroides
AGGGACATAAACGTACCAAATGTTTCCTCTTCTATTAACGGCAGCGTCCTCTCTCTCTCAACCCCTCTGTCACGCACTCTCCTCTCCCTCTCTCCCCCTCTCTCTTAACTCCCCCTTTTCCTCCTCACTGGCTCTCCTCTCGGATCTCGCCTCCCCCTGCTGGGTTTAAAAGGCTCGTAGGAAAATGGCGGGTCTGTTTCCTCTTTTCAGAGGATCCTCCCAAGGTTTATATGGATGCTGGATGGTCGATGTGAAACGACGCCATGTTGGCTCCAAATACCGGACTGGGGCCTCACACTACTTAGAAAGTGAGTCCTGCTGTTTGGCGTGTGAGCCAAAATGGCGCCTCCAGATGGATAGTTTCTGTGTATTATCTACTAGTTCCGCTATTCAGAGGGGTGACCGTGCACGTGACGAAATTTGTCCAACCAAATTCATGGTTTCACATGTAGTACTTTTTACAACCTAATCTGTTTAGATATGTGTCACTGATTAAATTTGCATTTATGTAATAGTTTACAAAATAATTAAATACATAATTGTTATATACAATCATGTGCGTGTGTGTGTGTGTGTGTGTGTGTGTATAATACAAACCAGTAGAGAGTGTGTGTGATTGTTCCGTAAAGCAGACATTTCACAATAACACTTAGTCGAAAATATAATTTCTAATAGAAACAGGAAAAAACATGATATTTTCCTGTTTTTTATCTTCAATATTTAAATGAAAAAAACAACAACATTATTTCATAATTTATCATTCCTTTATAAATGTATGACTTATTATTAGCTTCCAGTTGATCAAATTGTGGGAACTTGTGGGAAAGGAAATCAAAATAAAACATTTTACTTTAATTTTCCTCAGTGCAAGTATTATTTAATCTTTCCTTACAAAATGCCTGGAAAGGGAGACATCTAGTGACAAAAATAAGCAATTACAGAAAATATTAAAAAAGCAGGTTTTGTCCCGCGTTTTAAGACAATCCATAAATCCCGAGATGTGTCTTTAAAGCTTAAAAAATGATGCAAATTACAGTACTTGATTATACTCGTGCTGACTATATGCTGGTTGTGTTAAGTTTGTAAGTGAAGCACAAGTGATTTGTCCATGCCTGCAGATTGCAGAAACTCAGATTCTGGAATGTCCTGCATCTGCCTAGTTCAGGTTAATGCATTCCAAAACTGATTGCATGCAAATACAAATATCCACAAGCATCTTGTGAATATTCTTCCGTAGCCACAGATAGATAGATAGATAGATAGATAGATAGATAGATAGATAGATAGATAGATATGCTTTAAAGCATTACTATACTCAGCTCACTGGTGCAATTAGATCTAACTCAATCTAAGGAGCAGCGAGGGAGAGGGTATCAGAGATTGAATGTCCAGGAGATCAGCCACTAATGCACAATGCCAGAGCACTGCTCAGTTTCAGGACGAGGCTCATTTGTGTTAAATGGTCCGAGCAGATTGATTTAGGCCTATATCAACAGTCGGCATCGCACAGGTGGCATAAGTGCTCATTGTGTTGCAGTCTCACCGGTAGGGGGCGATATGCACATGCAGGAGCTGTGTCCTTGTTCACAAACTTCCAAGAGCATCTTGACAACATCCATTTGAGAGACCGCAGGTGCATGGCAGCTTTTTCTATTTACACCAGATATGTTACCACCAGAATACTGAACAATATTTCAAGAGGTTGTATTTATATTTCCCATAACAAATGTAATCTATAACTTTCAGGATCCTTTGACATTTAATCTTCACATACACAAAAACTTTTATTAAAAAATACACTTAATAATTATCATCATTATTCTTGTATAAAATATATAAAAAGTCTGTTTTTAAATATTTTCTACATCACAGTAATGGTACTATCTTTTCATATCACAATTATTATTGTTACTGGTTTTTTAAATATAACAGACATTTCAAGAGTTTGTATTTATATTTTACATAACTGCTATCTTTTCATGATTCTTTGACATGTACACAAAATGCTAATATTTTTTAATTTATAAATGAAATAATAATAATAATTATTATTATTATTATTATAAAAATGTAGATTTTATACAATTTCCTGCATTACAATGCTGTGTTATATGGATCCCTGTCAAGGCTTGTGTCTGTGAGGAGAAAGCTGGTTATAGATATGGCTCATAATGAAAAGGTGTGTCTCTCAGGTCTGAATACCACATGGCTTGTGTTTCACACATACACAATAAGGGATCCTGTGATTTCTGCCACCTGGGACCAGAAACACAGCTTTTCTGTCTGTTTAGTCCCGCAGAGCTCTCTCACATACACAAGGGTTTTCTCAAACGCTGTCCAGCAGTGTTTCAACTCTATAAACTCTTTCCTGGATCAGAGTGCTTTTTTACACAGTAGCGCCACAGTATAAACCCGTGGTTTTTAGATGAAAAAAAAAAAAATTGAAAATCATTTGATACCATAGAAAACACTTATTTAATAAAATAAACACATCAAGAATCCTCTACCAGTTAAACTCAATTTCACAAATATTATTCAAATAGCTTATAATATTTTTTTTTTACTGAAACGTCTGAATTTTTAACTTGTATATTTTAAGTAATAGATTTACAGTTGAAGTCAAAAGTTTACATACACTTTGCAAAATCTGCTAAATGTTAATTGTTTTACCAAAATAAGAGGGATCATACAAAATGCATGCTATTTTTTATTTAGTACTGACCTGAATAAGATATTTCACATAAAAGACATTTACATATAGTCCACAAGAGAAAATAATAGTTGAATTTATAAAAACACAATGCATTAAAGATGAAGATCAGGGTAAAATAAGAAAAATGTACACATCTTCATTCTTTTCAAAATGTACACCCCTGGCTCCTAATGCATTGTTTTTCCTTCTGGAGCATCAGTGAGCATTTGAAACCTTCTGTAATAGTTGCATATGAGTCCCTCAGTTGTCCTCAGTGTGAAAAGATGGATCTCAAAATCATAGTCATTGTTGGAAAGGGTTCAAGTACACAAAAATGCTGAAAAACCAAAGAATTTGTGGGACCTGAAGGATTTTTCTGAAGAACAGCGGGCAGTTTAACTGTTCAGGACAAACAAGGGACTCATGGAGAACTATCACTAAACAAAAAAACACAGCTGTGGATCATTCAGGTAACAACACAGTATTAAGAATCAAGTGGATGGAAACTTTTGAATGGGGTCATTTTTATAAATTCAATTATTAGTTTCTCTTGTGGACTAGGCCTATATATGGCTTTTATGTGAAATATCTTTCACATAAAAAATAAGATGCATTTTGTATGATCCCTCTTATTTTGGTAAAATAATTAACATTTTGCAGATTTTGCAAGGTATATGTACACTTTTGAGTTCAACTTTACTTAAAAACAACTAAAAAGTGTCACAAAATGGGTCATTAAAAGGGTGTGAGGAGAAAAGTGATATAGATGTCAGATGCTCGACATGGATATGTTTTTTCTGTATAGCATGTGCTAAATGACCCCATTCACCAGCAGATATAACTGTTTTGTGTTGGATGAGGGCTAAATGACAATTGATGTTCTGACAGGAAAACATTTAGGAGCTAACTAAGATGACTGCTCTGACAGACAATACAATCTACAGAGAAGAGAAAAGGCATTTTCATCTGCGCTGTACCCGACACAGGGCCAAACACCTGTCACTGACAGACTTTCCTACTCTCTCCCGCTCTCTTTTCCAAACTCCATCTCTCTGTCTCCACACAGCTGACTTGTTTCCATATGAGAAGTATTATAAAATATGATAAGCTCTGTTATCTGTCCTTATGTTGGTATTTCAGATCCATCTGTATGAAACTGATTTTTTCGTCTGCTCATAATGTTTTGTAGAAATTGACTTTGAGACGGTCCCAACAAAGTCTTTCGAATCTTGACTGAATTGCAACATTAACATCCGATTAGTGCCCTAAAATCATCCCAGTTAGATTTCAAATCAAATCTACATCATAAGAAGTTAAATTCGACTGTGCCTCCGGTTAAAAACCCTTATGAATAAACATGGCACGATTAAACAACAAAGCAAGCAGATTCTTAGAGAGAGACAGAGGCAATTAGCAAAACTTGTGGCTTTTACATCTTTAAAATTCCTCTTTGCTTTTCTCTCAGCAGGCCAGACGTATCCCGTCCGCCGGATAGCATGACCACCAAACAGAGACAGATTGCTCATCGTTCCTAATTCCTTAAGGCCGCAGTGATTGATGCACTGGGCCTGACACCTGCCTGCCCGCCAACTGATGGCATTTCACACGGCTAGTAGAAAAACAGTAATTACTTGTACCCTGTTGAAAAAAAATTGTCACATTTTGCCTGACTGATTTGTGATACAAGATATGCAGATATTATTTTGCTAAGAGAGGACGGTCAAATATTATTGTTGGTTAGACTAAAGACCTTAAGAAAGGTTAGATATGTCATTGTCATAACTATTGTCGGTTTGTATTACTGAGCTTCTCACCATAACCTCCTAATGACCCACATTATTCATTGCGCTCTGAATAAAGTCATCGGATAAATAAAGAGACAAGAAAATGAAGCACGACCAAATGTCAGGCAAATAAAAACAGATACAGCCTTTGTGTTATGTGATAAGCTATTAATGTGTTCGTAAACACCATTCCTGCTCGTGACTTTGAGTTTAGCTCGTGACCATTTCATCATTCCATTTGGTGTTTAAACTGAGCATAAAACACATTTGTAACTATAAAACTCCATATAACTGAGGACACAGGTTTCCAAAAAATAAATAAATAATTTAATTTTTAAAACAAAATAAACTAAAATTATAAAAGTTTTTATAAAAATACAATAAAATAAAAGCTTTTATTTTTGCATGGCTCAGAACGTTTAAAAAAAAATTAAATCCAAAAATGTCAAAAGAATGTCAAATTATTTTCCATTTTCTCAAATGCTATTCCAGAGTATACATGTAATAACACATGTGTAAATCCTTACAGTAATAATTCAGCTTGCCCTGATATCTTGCCAAGGTGAATGAGATTGTGTCACGCTGATAAACGGCACTATAGCCTGCCATATAGAGACATTCAAGTGTGAAAAATGAAAGAATGACATTTGCTGGAAGCGCATAAATAGAGATACTTATCGCAAGTACTGAATTGCCCCACTATGGACCAACAGCTCCATTTTACCCACAATCCCTTCCATCTGAAGAAAGCCCAAGACGCAAGACAAACATTGTCAGACCGACTGAGTTCTGGCCGAAGGGGCTTAGAGCTTCCTCCGACGCGTGTCTCTGTAAAACCCAGCTGGATTTAGGATTTCAAAAGTTTGGGGGTGTATTGCATAGTTTTGAAAATCCTCATCTTTTGGATTTCTTGTATTTTGCACAGATTGACAAGTGACTTTTGGGTGATGTATTGCCGTTGGAGCTGGCCAGCAGCCCGGACGCCTTGAGCTTTGATTAATCAGGTAAGAACGGACAATGAAACCATTCAAATTTCCCCTTTTGCCGCAAGGATGGACCGTCGAGACATTTCTAAGGCAATTAATCATGCAGATTAAAGGCATTTTAAAAATAATGACGTAAAAATGGCAGCTAATTTGATGAAATATTAGTCTGCTATGAATTTGGAGAGGCTGAAACAAGCCTTCATCACTAGAAGTACGCAGATAATGGAGATAATATGAGATTAGAAATGACGTTTATTCACAGAAGACTCGTATAGATTCTCATATACGTTAGCCGATAATCACAAGGAGGCGTCGCGAGGCCAAGAACGGCAGTCGGAAAGGGGGGTCACGGCCAGACAGGTGGGATACCATCATGGGAGGCGGCTGGGGAAGTGCTGACTGAGCCGGGCCAAACAAAGCATCTGAAGCGTCCAGACAATCCTGGTCCCGACCCAGACCGTCCTGGCCCTGGCACACAGAAAAGCCAGCTCAGTCAGCGACGAGCCCAGTCCAGGAGCCGATGAAAAGATAATTCCCCCCTCGCAGACCACATGCGGCGTGGGGCCGCTTGTGAGCGCTGACAGAGCAAGATCAAGCAGAAAGGATATGAGTGGGAAACTTCAAAACCTGCTCATGTTTCTGGGCCCGTGAAAGGATTTGTATAACACATTCACTTTTGATGGACTTTCCCATGTTCCCCCAGACAGCTCTTTTGCTGTTGACGTGTTCAAATAATGAATCTCTTATGTTTAATTTTTTTCCTCAGAGCAAGGCCGTGTTTCTAGTGGTTTTGCCGGGATGCTGGGTAATCCAGTCAGTCTCGCGTCGCAGCTGAGAACAGATGGAGTACCGCTGATTCTGCAGCTGCCAGGGAAACGGGTGAGTCTTCCGAAACGGAGCGAGGGATGCTAGAGCAGATGGAGGGCAAAAGAGGACGAGGTCAGGGTGAAACGCGCAGAACTCTGTGTACAGGAAGTGAACGGTTTGAATAGATTTGTAGCTTTTTGAGGTCAATTTGTTCGCAGATTTTGCGCAATGGCACTTCAGATCAACTTATGCTCATTATCGGTTTCAGATTCAACAGAAGCGCCAACAAAAGTATCGCGTTTCTCATTTTCTGTCTTTTTCTTCCAATCTAATAGCATAATTACAGAACAATACAGTGGAATTATCTTTTGAAGCGAGTCTAATCATGCATTTCTTCTCTCATTTCAGAACAAGAAGCATTTTCTGATGAATCCAAAGAAATTGCTCATACGTTGTCTTCCTCAGGAGTTGAAATGGAACGTTTGTGTGTGATTCTGTTGCTTGTAAGTAAAACTTTCATAGTGAATGCGCAATTCAATGGGTTCAACTGTGATGCCAACTTCCACAGCCGCTTCCCCGGTGAGTGAGAGCTTGCTTTTTTTGTGCAAGCATTTAATCAGTGACACGTAATGAATGATACTTTAATCTCTCGCAACAGCTGAGCGGGACATCAGCGTGTATTGTGGAGTGCAAACCATAACTCTGAAGATTAATTTCTGCCCGGTGCTTTTCTCTGGCTACACCGACACTGACCTGGCACTGAACGGGCGGCACGGCGACGCCCACTGCCGAGGGTTCATCAACAACAACACCTTCCCGACGGTCGTGCTGTTCAGCATCAGTCTCAGCACGCTGGAGGCCTGCGGAAACTCACTTGTGGTAAGGAACGGGTTTTCATGGAGGGCACTGACCCATGACAGAATGATTTACTCACATTAGCCCTTAAATGGCCCAGAACTTTAATTTCAGGTTCAGCCATTAGTAAGAAAAACACATTTGTTACAGTAAATGCTAAACTACAGCTTGTGTTTGGAGAGACACAAGTTGTCTGTAATAAATGAAGAACATCTGCGGTGAGGTGGATTTAGCTTTGGTTGGGTGACAGCAGAGATCCGGCAGTGATAAAAGAGCTGAGGATTAGGGAGGTGAAGGTACATTAGTTTCAGGAAGAGCAATCACACCTTAGTGCCTTTGTGTGTGTAGGTCTCCACGGCTCAGGGGCCCAACGCCTATGGGAATCTCTCCTTGGTCCAGATTGGGAATATAGCAGGATACATTGACACTCCGGATCCCCCGACGGTCATCAGCTACCTACCGGGACTGCTTTACAAGTTCAGTTGTAGTTACCCTCTGGAATACCTGGTCAACAACACACAGCTTGCTTCGTAAGTCGACTACTTCATCACTGATGTATAGCAAACTAATTCATTATTGTGTCCTTTTTTTTAAATTCATGCTGAATTATTCACAAAATTTTGATGGAAGATAAAACAGTTCCAAATTGCATGTTGTAAAGTCTTTAGCACTTATTGTTAAGGTTTAACGAGCTAAATTGTGAGGCATAATTAAATTAGTATGCATAACAAATATGCTGTAAAACCTAATGCACGGCTGATTACAAGGACATCAGACAGTAAATCAGGAAAAACTATTACACAAGTTTTCCTTTCAGACATTAATTGACCTGCAAAATCTATTTATCATGTTTTAATAGCTTCTTTTGTTCGAAGGTCGGCTGCAGCGATATCAGTGAAGGACAGCAACGGCACTTTTGTGAGCACACTGAATTTACTTCTATACAACGTGAGTACATGAAGAACATCGGCATAGTTTTTCATTAGGTATTTGTTTAGGTCCATACAAATAGATCATTTTGATCATTTTTGTCTATCTGTCTATTTTTTCTATATTGCTTGTTTTTAGAAGAGCCTTCAAAAAAAATTTTTTTTTAATAAATAATAATAATAAGAAGAAAAAAGATTTATTATTAATTTCCTAAAAGACTTATAATGTTTATTTAGATTTATTGTATAGAACTGTATATATAGTTTGCTGATTTTTTATATTTAATAAATAAAATACAATATACAAATATATTAAATTTAAAATAAGAATGTATTTACTTATTTAAATATATATGCACACACACATTGAATAAATACAGTAAATTATGTAATAAATTATTATTGTATTAAATATAATAAATTATTATTATCACATTTTTCTACTATTTAGACTATATAAAAATATATCTTATTAGTCATTTTTAAGAGATTTTTCAATAAATGTGTGGAATCCTAACCTGTGGTGTTTAATGTTTAAGGACTCCACATACGTCAATCATCTTGCCATCCCAGTGTCTGGACTTACTCTGAAGACGCGAGTGTTCGCTGCCGTAAAAGCCACTAACCTAGACAGGAGGTAAACTATTTACACAAACATATCTTGGGAAAGTATCTCACAAGGAGGCCCAAATGCAAAACATACTGCCGATATGATACTGAAACGGTCTAATTGGTGAGTTAACTATGAAATCTGATGGAGGTCAAATGTCTATGGTCTTTGGACTGCGTCACTGCTTTGTTAAAGCACTTCCCTAAATGACCTCCTCTCTTATATCTGATAAATCCAGAACTGGTTTAGCCCATTAAAGGAAGAATGCTGAGTGACTCAACTGCCGGCCTTGTTTAGGGCCAGCGATGGGCGCCACTAAAGTGGATGGGAAAGATTATTATGGGTCATGAGTAGAGATAAGACACATGACTTCTATATGAAACAACAGTGGTTTGCTCATATAGAGCCATTTCGTTTCCAGTCTTCCGTGTTTTAGTGATTGATTCACGCATGTCACTCCCCACAGGTGGAACGTTCTGATGGACTACTGTTACACGACTCCCTCTGGGAATCCTAATGATGAGCTCCGATATGATCTTTTCTTTGGGTAACTCCATGTTTTCTGCAGATACGTGGATGTGCTTGCACATATATGTGACCCTGGACCACAAAACCAGTCTTACGTTGCACGGGTATATTTGTAGCAATAGCCAAAAATACATTGTATGGGTCAAAATACCCATTTTTCTTTTATGCCAAAAATCATTAGGACATTAAGTAAAGATCATGTTCCATGAAGATATTTTGTAAATTTCCTACCATAAATATATCAAAACTTAATTTTTGATTAGTAATATGCATTGCTAAGAACTTCATTTAAACAACTTAAAGGGATAGTTCACTTTGAAATTAAAATTTGATATCTATCAGCTTACCCCAAGGGCATCCAAGATGTAGGTGTCTTTTTTTCTTCAGTAGATCCAATTTTGATATTTTTAGGTCAAACCGTTCTAGTCTGTCAGTCATATAATGGCAGGTATAGGTCACTGTCTCTATAAGAGGGAAAAACTGAGGCTGAATGCTAGGTGTGTCTTGTGTCTGGTCCAGCAGATGTGATAAGGACCCACAGACAACAGTGTTTGAGAACGGGAAGAGCCAGATGGGCCGCTTCTCCTTCGAGGTGTTCCGCTTTGTCAAACACAAGAACCAGAAAATGTCCACCGTCTTTCTGCACTGTGTGACCAAGCTGTGTCGCTCTGATGATTGCCCCCTGCTCCTGCCTGTAAGGATGGCTGCTTGTGACTAATACCATAGTGAAACTCAGAAAGTGTGTCAACATGTCTGGGTCATACTTCATCCTAAAATCTTAATTATTATTATTACAAGGGAGGTTTTTTTTCTTAAAAAATATAAAATGTTAACAAATTAAATTTGGGGTTTATTTTTATTTCTATTTTTTTTTTTTTCAAGTATCTTATGCTCACCATTTATTTGATCAAAAATGCACTAAAACAGTAATATTATGAAGTATCATTTCAATTTAAAATAACTGTTTTCTATTTTCAAATATTTTAAAATGTAATTTATTTCTGTGATGGCAAACTTTAATTTTCAGTGTCTTCAGCGTCACATGGCCCTTCAGAAATTATTCTAGTATGATGATTTGGTGCTCAAGAAACATTTATTATTATTATCAATGTTAAAAACAGTTGTGCTGCTCAGTATTTCAAGAAACATTTTTTTAACACGACAAACAAACAAAATCTATCTATGGTATATTTTCATTTAGAAAAACAAAGGAACAAAACTTAACAGCAATCAAACAATAAAAGACATTACAGAAATGCAAAAAAAAAAGAAAAAATATTGTAAATGTACTGGCTTTTACTGACTTTAGTTTATGTTGAGAATATAATAAGAGACACCACTGAGAATAGTGGAAATAAAAAACAAACAAAAAAAAAACAGCCCAGTTAAAGTAATAATAAATTAATTTACAACACATTTAGTTCTGAAAAACATATTAACTGGTTGTAATAATATGCTTCATTTTGTGTTATTAAAAGCAAAGAAACTTCAAGCTGAAACTGTGTTTATTACTCACAAATATTGTCGTCCTGACAGATCTGTGGTAAGAGGAAGAAAAGGAATGTGTCGGAAAGAACTGCCGTGGCTTCTGACAATGCGGTCATGACTGCTGGGCCCATCATCACCCGAAGTGGTATGATATCAACTGTAATGTAGTATTTATGTACAGTAGCTCAACTGGTAGCGCATGATTTCAACAACACTAATTTTCAATTTCCAAATTGAATCTGTTATGTATATGAGCCATGATTTAGTGCTTTAAGGCAATAAGTGTGCTCATCTCACTAAAACAATCTTTGTCTGTCCACAGATGAGACTCCCACCAATAATTCCCAGCTAGGTAAGCCTTCCTTTGTCCTCCATTTTAGCCTTTTAAAAGGGAGCTAAATCCTTCCTTCTCAGAGCTGTAGCGTTTCTGATGGAGGATGAAAGCATGCTTTACTTCCTCCCAGAAAATATAGAGGAATTTTTTTCTCCTCAAAGGATGTAGCGGCTTAAAACTGTGACCAAAATAACAATGAGTCGGAGGGTTTCCGACAGAGAGAAGTTAATAGAGGGTAGAAGCAGGTGTTGTTATCAAGAAATTAACAAGAGGATTGAAAGAAAGAGCGTGCGATAGAGATTGAACGGTGGGTTACATATTGTAAGAAGTCTTCCTAACACTCTGTGTATGTGTGTCTTTCAGCACAGTTAAACAGCCCTCCATTCAAAATGAATTCAGTGACGAGCGCCTTGATTTCTGCCATCGCGATCCTCGCCGTTATGAGCATCTGTTTCTTCATCCTGTCTCTGTCACTGCTGAGAGGGAAATATACGCCACCAACACCTCTGTCAGGAACCCACAACCCAGTGTTCAGCTAAACGCACACACACGGCTGTTCGGTCAGCTAAACAATACAACAATACCTGTGTGCGGAGCTCTTCGGTTACACACAGTCATGCAGTACAGGGAAATAATGTCATAATATCACTCTACACAGACTTTAGCTATACACAGATGCCTATTTTTGGTCACAAAGCATGAGTACTTCCTTCTTATCACTGTAAATATACATAACACACAATCCTAAACCATACGAGGCTGAACTCTGATTGGAAATGATTCTCACACACACATTAATCAGGAATAATGACATTACATGAT
This sequence comes from Tor tambroides, assembly GCA_021397915.2. NCBI lineage: Eukaryota > Metazoa > Chordata > Actinopteri > Cypriniformes > Cyprinidae > Tor > Tor tambroides. Next base: position 123,099 of record JAFVLL020043411.1, read on the forward strand.
GCACTCAGCACTTACAGATAAAGAAATGTAATTTGACTAAATCATGTACACTCACATGAGATTCATAGTCCTATTGATAGACAAAACTAATTTGAGGGCTGCCATGCTGAGATGACAATCTGAATAATACTGACTTCATCTCTGTAACATCTCGTTATTGGACAATTTCGCTAATGAAATAAGTTAATAATGGCTTATAATGCATTTCTAAAACTGAAAACATTTGATTTTGCATAAATCTACATCCACACCACTAGGTGTCAGTATTAGTCCAAGAAGACTCACCCGACATGACATAAAAATTTCCAAATGCACTTTCAGGCCCCCAAAAATGCTCTATACGTGTACATGAAGGCAGACACTTCTAGCTACGATGGACTGTGCAACGCAAATGTTTTGCTCATCATTGTCGCAAGTGGCGCTATATCTGAAATTGTCTACATTTACGATCAGATTTCTCTTTCAGGTCAACTACTGTCATGGCTGAGTGACAGTTTAACCACAATCTTGGTAAGCAAGGATAGTTTACGTCAGTGTTGGGGAAAGATACTTTTAAAAGTAATGCATTACCATATTGAGTTACTCCATAAAAAGTAATTACATAGTCTTCTTATTGAAAGTAATGCGTTACATTACTTTTGCGTTATTTTTGTCACCTGGGCTGGGCTTGCTTACTTGTTTATTAATAACAAAAAAAGAGGCTCTGCCTCAGCACCTCGCTCCCAATTTCTCTCAACACGCTGACAGGAGAGATGTCAACGAATAAATATAACTGTAAAAGTAACTGGCATTACTTATTCAAAAAAGTAACTAAAATATTTTGTTGTAAATTTAAAAGTAATGCGTTACTTTACTAGTTACTTGAAAAAAGTAATCTGATTACGTAACTTACGTTACTTGAAATGCGTTGCCCCCAAACACTGGTGTTGGTAAAAACTTAGCTGAACACATGTAATTCTCTCAAATTCTGATGTCTGCATTTATGTACTTGCGTAAAGCATATTTCTGGCTTTTAAGGGATAAGTTTTCATTTTTCACGTCATTCCTAACTGATTTTCTTTCTTCTGCGGTACAAAGAAGATATTTTAAATATGTTTCTAGTGTCCAATGCTGTTGTTTTGGACCCCATTGACTTTCACTGAGTGGGAAAACAACAGCTGAAATATATTTCAAAGTATCCTCTTTTGTGTTCAACAGATGAAAGAAAGTCATACAGGTTTGGAATCTTCAGAAGCTTCATTTTTAGGTGAACTATCCCTCTTTTAGACGTGAATGCTACACCGCTACACACCACAATTTGTTGCTGTCTAGAAAACAACCCTGAACCACTAAAATGATATATTGAAAATGATTGCAGTGTAACTCAAACATGAATAGAGATTTTTTTTAACAAACTTTTATTTAATTGCACTTGTAAATGAACTGATCAACAGAGCAGCGACATGTTTTTTACTTGTATTTAATTTGAAACGTCAACTGATCCGGAGCTGTTGGTGCAGTGTAACTTAAAGTTAATACCTCAGTCCCTTGCTTCATTATTGCAGGGTTTAAGATCAGTTACATGAAGGACATAAGCAAAGGTATCTAATAGACCTGCCTAACACATATTTCTAGTTCAGTGAGAATATTAGAGGCTACAGGACGGAAAGTGAGGAGTCTATTCATCACAACAGCACAAAGGATCATGGGACACCAGTGATTCCGAGTACATTACTCTCTGCAATAATTAGTTTGAGTTACAAGAGCTGAGAAAGAGACCATAGGGAATGAATTTAATTAAGTCGAACAGCAACCTTGATCACTTTGCTATGTGATTGAGGTGGATGAGGAGACTATTTAAGATATTTTTAGTTTGAATTAATTGTATTTGTTTTTACTCATTAGTATTCATATGCCTCAGTGAACAGTCTTAGCAGTTAGTTTCACGTACTCTAATATTCAGTATTAGCTTTTCTCTTTATTTTTATTAAAGATATTTGAATGAGTTTATGTCCAAGATAATTTCATTAAATTTAACAACCCATGTTATTATCCCCCAAACACACATTTGCATTACTTTGTAGATTTTTCTTTCGTCTTTTTTAACAATAAACTAAATTCAGATGTGTGTCTGAATATTTTGTTTGCAGATTTGCCTGTAGTAATTACAAAACATAAAGGGATCACAATCCATTACTCAGTTCTATTATATTCACTGCTCTCATGTTGAAGAAAGTAAGCTTTTAAAGCTTTTCACAATGATAATAATCACCATGACGCCAGCTAAACGAAGAGCACATATCCATATCAGGCCTTTGAAGACGTCCAGGCTTATTATCTGTGACATCAGTGACAAATATTAATGGGATTGTGGCAGAATAAATGAATGGCTCAATTTATTCTGAAGAATTCTGGGTACAGAAGGGCAGGGATGAGACAAACACTGTCTTCTCTAGATATGAAAAACAAACAATCCATCATCAGAGGATAATTCCTCCTCTCCTGCTGAGTTGTAAAGGCAAAGACATTGATAAACTCTCAGAAAACAACATATATTATCAATACCATGGTAATCATTTTGATACCATAGTGCATATATATATATATATATATATATATATATATATATATGCTCTTACATAAAGCAGTACAGTAATGGTACAGTAATGTTTTCAGAAGGAATAATGATATTTCCTTCTGAAAAAATTACTGTACCATATTACCATTAATATGCTTTATGTAAGAGCATTATAGTATTGGTTTCAAAGCTGCATGGTTTCCATAGTGACATATAAGTATACCCTTCCTTAATAAAAATCCACCTTTGTTCCTGACATGAATTTCCTGATCTGACAATCTCCTCATCTGCCATAAAGAAGGGTTGAGTGTCAGCATAGAATATAAGGATTAGCTCTTTTGATTTGGAAGTGACCTAAGAGCACAAACCCCAAATGATACAAGCCCAGCCTTTGACACAGAAAGTGCTATTCTGAATCCTAATGATGGAAAAAATGGTATTGAAAGGAGTTTTATAAATTACATAATAAAAGAAAAAAATATAAAAATAAACATATTTAAATATTACTATCATTAAATTAATATGATTTTTTAAATTTTTAATTAATCATATTAAATATTATTACATTTTAAGTATGTATGTATGTGTGTGTGTGTGTATAGTACAGCATTTATTTGAAATAGAAATCTGTTGCAACATTATAAATGTCTTTACTGTTACTTTTGATCAATTTAATGCATTCCTGCAAAACAAAAGAATAAATTTCTTCTTTAAAAAATCATACTGAACCCAAACATTTGAAGAGTAGTCTATAAATATCACATTTACTAGAAAAATACATTATATTGTGTTACAATATAATGGAGGCTACAAATGAAAGTTATATTCCATAATACAATAGAAACAGAAGTAAATGAGAAAATGAACAGTGAAAGTATAGCCAGTAAGAAATCTGTTTTGGAGGCAGAAATCACACTGCTGACACGTGACATTGGCAGGGGTCACGCTTAAGCTTTATTAAACCCATCTGTGATTCTCCACAGATTCACCTGAGATTTATCTGGATCTGTGGCTCATCGCACTAAGAACGAAAAGAAAAACCGCTGAAACAAAGTGATTAGTTTGGAGCTTAAAGCAGAGCCCTCTCATTAAAGAGTAATCCACTGACCTTTTCACACCATTTAACAGTGTTTACACTCAATGGCTGGCCTTCAGTCAAACGTGCCCTGTTTTTGGACCTCTTGATATATGTGATAACAGCACTTTATTCGGACACCTGTTTAAAGAAAAAGGCACAGCTTATGTGATCAGTGATCTCTGACTTGATTGAAACTGTACAATTAGAAAGGTATAAGAATGGTTGGTTTATAAGTGTTAAGTGACTGAGTAAGTACTAATTGTGAACATCTGGTATTGTATTTGTATTTTTTTTCAGGTGTCAAGCTATCAACCAAACTACACACAGTGACTCAAGACTCAATTGAGATATTACTGTGAAGGGATGACATGATAGAAAAACAAAGCCCAGGAGTGCACTGTGATATGCTTAATGAATGTTTTACTCACCCCTGTAATCATGTTGTCTGATTTCTGATCTGTTTAATTTGTTATCCAATAATGCCCAGTGGGCTTAATTTATGAAATGCGGGCAGAATGAATTTTCTGTGTAAACAGTTTGCCAAATCATTCTTATAGAACTTTGTTGCAACAGTTTTGTCTACATACCTGTATGAAAAATTAACTTAAAAAAGCACAAATACACATATTTTATTTCATAGACAGACAGACAGACAGATATGAGACAGATAGATAGATAGATAGATAGATAGATAGATAGATAGATAGATAGATAGATAGATAGATAGATAGCTCTATCTATCTATCTATCTATCTATCTATCTATCTATTTAAAATTGTTCCTATTGTTATTATTTTTCATTATAGAACTTAATATATTATAGAAACAAGTTGTACTTTTTTATTCATTATATCTGTCATCATGACAAACCCTGAAAACCCTTCTACAGTGTCAGGTTTTGTTATAATATTCAGTATATTTCAACTGATATGTCAAGAGTTGTTTCCTTCATCATTTCGAAGAAATCAGACAACAATGGCTAAAACAGTTATGTGGTTTTCAGGGAACACCTTGTCCGAAGAAAACAAAGTTACCATGGAAACTGACAATCCGTGAACAATAGAACAATGTCAGGTTTTTCCATCAAAATGGTCACAATGCTTAAGACTCCCTTGGGTCAATCAAGTGCGTTTGCATTATCATCTTTATTTATTGTGTTGCTAGGATTACCATTGGATCAACATAAATATGCCTAACATTTCGTACGGTTGTAAACTAAGGTGAAAAGAGCCATTGCAGTACTGTATTGTCTCTACTCCCCAGGGGCATGACACTTACTCTGTGAGGTGTTGTATTAAGATGCCAATGGTATCTGTGTTTAAGTAAAGAAAGAACCCACGCCATTATCACCTGCATGTCTTTGAAGGCCCACGTTGTGTAGAGTTTCAGCAAGTGCCTTCAGGCAGCCAACTATGGGACTTTATTCATAAAAGGACTGGTCCCAAACAGTGGACACACCAAACCTCTCTGACCTTATTTCAATCCCATCCCACAAAAGAAAGCGCTGTATAAAAGGACTCCACAGTTCACAAGATCTCACAGGCAGAGGATACCCAAACCAACCGCAAGCATGATCCAAGGTGCGTACGTGTCCTAGGACGTGTAACTGTGGGATATGCGCTGAGCTCCTGGATGTACCAGTGGTGAATTGCTGATTTTGATTATGGTGTATTTTCTTCCATGAACAGGTTCACGTTCAGCAAACAGCAGGAAAGATATTCTCCTCAACATCTGCCTCTTCCTCCTAGCTACAAAATTCGACAAAAGCTTTCAGTTAACGCTGCGCGACTGCGGATCAGAGTACAGACGTCCAGGTAGAGTTTTCATTTCTGATTGAATTGCGCAGGAATTAATCACTTGTTTACGTCGTAAAAATATCAGAATGATTTGAATTAGCTTACATTGGTGTATGACTGGGGGTGTTTTCAAGCTTGTAATTCTGTCCAATTTGATTAACTTGGAAGACTTTTATTCGATCAAGTTTTTTTTGCCTCAAGTAAGACTTCATACTGTTTTTTGCACAACTAATCTGGCTGTTCTTGTCACGACAGAGTACACAGACATCTCTGTAAACTGTGGAACGGAGTACATCCATCTGGCTATCAAATTCTGTCCTGTCATGTACACCGGCTACAACGAATCAGAGTTAATTCTCAACAACATCTTCAGTAATCCAGATTGCCATGCGACCCTCGATACCACCGTCTTACCTCCAGTGGCCCGCTTTAGATTCCCCCTTAACTCAACCAATGCCTGCGGCAGCAACTTTGTTGTGAGTAACAGCTATAAATCAAAGTAAAGTGTTCAGATACCTCAAAAATGTCATAAAATCATATAACTTAACTGATTATTCAAAGTCAAAACTAAATGGTCAGTCTGTTTTTACATCATTAAATACAAATAATTCCTAACGTTTCTCCACAGACGATAAGGAGTATAGGGACAGGCGTGTTCTCTGACTTCTCCAACATCGAGACGGTCAACATCAGTGGAATTATACGATCGAAAGACATCACAACAGGCACTGTGACGTATAACGCCGAGCTGAAGTACTACTACTCGTGCACCTATCCTCTGGAGTACCTGATCAACAACACTCAAGTGGATGTGTAAGCGCTCATTTTCTCTCATGGTATAGCATACCAGGTCTAAGGTTTGTTTACTGAGGATGACAGAACAAAACTCACTGGGGAATAAGTGTCACTCTCTAAGAACACGTTAAATCCAATTGGTCCATCCCTGTTGTTGTCCTCAAGGGATAGGAAGACGATATCATATTCACAACAGAGAGACACAAGTACACACGTCTAGTCTCGGAGTTGTCCACATTGAGTAATTGTGGGCAGTTTCAGCTAAACTTTAACATAGTTATGTCTCCTCACAGATCGGCCTCCTCGATTGCAGTAAAAGACAACAATGGCAGTTTCATCAGCACTCTGAATCTCAGACTCTTCAGTGTAAGTCTTTTCCTAAACTGGACCTACATGCATCTACATACACAAATCATTTATCTGAATTTCTTTTCATTTCTCAGGACATAAACTACACCCAGCCTCTTGTCATTCCTCCCCTCGGTATTGAGCTGAGGACTAATGTGTTTGTGCAAGTGGAGGCCACCAACTTGACCTCCCAGTAAGACCTGTTTCGTTGAGTATCATTATGGCAGTAACTTAATCAATTTTGCATTAAAGTCAATGATTGTTATGTATTTCACAGGTACTTTGTGCTGCTGGACAGATGCTATGCCTCCATTTCCACCATCCCCACCACCAGGAGCTACTACAACCTCTTTATGCCGTAAGTTTAATCATAAAATATTATTCGATTTTTGTTGTATTTTAACCCAAAAAGTACTGTGCCTTTATTATGGTACTTTGATCTATACTATAGTCTTTGACAACTGCATGTTACATTACCACTGCACCATGTCTGTAAGCTTGTTTCTAAAATTCTAAAATCTGTCCGACAGTATTTGGTGAGCCTGAGAGAGAATAATTTGCTATTTGATGGTTTGTTTGATCAGTTGCGGCAATGATCGGCTCACTAAAATGCTGGTGAATGGGGAGATGCAACTTGCTCGGTTCTCGTTTCCGGCGTTCCGCTTCACAGAGCAGCAGAACCAGACAGTATCAACATACTATCTGCACTGCATTACAAGACTCTGTGAAATATCAACCTGCAGTACATTTAGGGTAAAAACATTCAACTTCACTTTCATATTATTTGTTCTTGAATTAAGCAAAATAGAAATAAATAGGTCGTTTTTTTCCTACCAGTGTCCATGTACAGTGGTTTTGCCAAGCTTTGCTATTTTGGGGGGTTATTTGAACACAAAAATAGCAACACATACATTCAGTTCACCTACCCAAAAACAAACAAGACACTTTTTAGACTCACCATACTCCATGGCTCTTTCCACAGCAATGTAGAAAACGAAAAAGGAGAGACGTTGTGACCACTACTCATTCTCCAAATACAATCTCAGAAACCACCACCATAACATCACCAGCCATCGTCATACGTGCAGATAATGGTATGTTCCTTCCCCTTTGTGAAAACAAAATGAATTATTGATCTCCAACACTACTGAGATTTAAGTTACTTATACTGTTTTCCAGATCTGAGAAAGTGACTTTATTCTGTTTATTTCATTTCAGTGGTGGCAACAAAAGAGGAAGGTGAGCTTTAACTGTTTCACATATAAAGCATGGAATATTTGTACAGATTCACTTCATATTCATTTCCTGAATGTAGCAATATTAATTAAACTAAGTAATATTTCAATGAAACAAACATAGGTAACAATCAAGCACTCTCTTGTAGCATGTTCATTTGTAGCACTGGTTCATTTTAGTGAATCAGTTTGTTCAGATGAATCATCTTAATGAACTCGTTCAAAGAGAAAAAAATCATCAATTCAAGTCTGTATGAGGCTTTATATACCTTTTTTTACAGATAAACATACAGTATGGCTGTCTATCACTGTTTTTGACACTGTATTCTAGATTTGTTGTTGTAAGTTATTTTTTCAGCCAAAGAATTTTATTATTTTAAATGAAAAATGTTTAAATTATTACAATTATTTTAAAATATTTGTATATTTAATAATATTGAACCATAATTTTACTTCATGATACTTTGCTGAATAGAAAGTTCAAAAGAATAGTATTTTTCGAAATAGAAATCTTTTGTAACACTATAATTATCATTTATGTGATTTTTGACCCATTTATTGCTGAATAAAAGTAGTAATTTCTTTCAAACCAAACGTTTGAACAGTAGTGTAGTTAGCTACTTTTGTTTGTAGATTACAGCCAATTCTAACCTCATATGTCCTTGTTTTGCAGAAGTCACAATCAGCACGAAAACACCTTCAGACACCTCTGTGGGTCTCGGCATTGCTGTGGGCATCCTGGCTTTTGCCTGCATCATGATCGTAGGAATGGGAGCAATTTTCTATAAGAGACACTGGCACAACGCACCTTCAAAAATGCCCCGGTGAGCTGAGACACCCTGCCAGCCAGGACGATCTCTCATCGCTGGAGGGCTGAGCAGGGCTCAGCATAGAACTGTTTCGGACATCTTGATCTTTTCTATAGTGTTTCTTGGTGAATAATCATAGCATAATGTGGTTTAGAAGAGCAACAGTGCACTACATCAGCTCTACACCTTAAACTTGTGTTTAAAGTGTAGCTTGGACCTGGGCATACATGTTTAAAGCACAAGAAAAACAGAGCTTTAATGAAAAGTGAAGAAAATGTGAAAGTCGTGACATATTGTCAAGTATGGTGACCCATACTCGAAATTGGTGTTCTGCGTTTAACCCATCCAAGTGCACACACACAGCAGTGAATAGTGAACAAATGCGCACACACACACAGTGAACACACACTCGGAGCAGTGGGCAGCCATTGCTCCAGCACCCAGGGAGCAATTAGGGGTTTGGTGCCTTGCTCAAGGGCACCTCAGTCATGGTATCAAAGGTGGTGAGAGTGCTGTTCATTCACAATCTCCACCTTCAATTCCTGCCAGTGCGAGAATCGAACCAGCGACCTTCAGGTTATAAGCCCGACTCTCTAACCATTAGGCCACGACTGCCCTAAAAAGAAAAAAATTGTACAGGCTGCTCGTAGCCTCTCTCACGGCGGGATTGAATATCGTTCCCATAACGGAGAATTTCTCCGTGATGTCTCGTGAAAGCTCGAGAGGGAACGTCTCCGGTTACTATCGTAACCTCGGTTCCCTGAGAGCGGGAACGAGACATCACGGCGGTCGCCGTGCTCGCTGCTCGACCAGCTAAGCGGCGTTCAGTATCCGATTAATCCTTAGTGTACATATAAGACAATATGAATTCTCTGTGATTTTGTGTTTTTGGATTGAAGTGCATTAAAAGCACTGACCCATCAAATGAATCCAATCCCAATGAGCACACCCTGTGGTACCTGTAAAACACAAAAAGGAAATAAATCCAAATATGTGTGGAGGGTTTGGAGCTCTTCAAGACAGTCCTTAATACCTTCTAAAATGTTATATGTGTTATTTATTAATGACTACTCTTTCTGCTTAACCCTCATGCAATTTTGACACCCCCATATCTAAAGACTACTCATGCACAGCCCAAAACATCCCTGCATGTACAATGAAACGTATAACTTTTAAATCAACACTTTTAAAGCAACAGCAGAGTATTATAGATTCCTTCTGCGTGTTCAACTTCATAAATAAAGAAATGGAAATGAGAGCCATTTCAAATGAGAGTGAGCCGAAGGAGAGTGCAGCAAAGCGTTGATTTTTAGATCTGAAGTTATGTTCTTGGCTCTGCACTTTGTATCTTTATAATTCCTATGGCAGGCTGAGCTCTTAAAAGTAAATGTATATTTGTGATTCATCCATTAATGCATGCTCCATATGAATAAAGGCTGCTGGTACAAGAACAAATCACGGTCCTCTCGGGTGGATTTTTACTTAGTAGCATAAAATCATGACATCTGCAGTGGAAATGGAATTAGATTGCCTGAAAATAGCATTTGGGCTTTTGCATTTGAATTAAAACTATTATGCACACTTATAAAAGGGGCAGAGGTGTGCGTAAAAAGGTTGTAAAGGTAGAAAATACATATTTAAAAGTTGCCTTTGTGCTGCAAATAGGCACCTTACTAAAGTGGGTCATGCAAATTCATTCAAAAAAGGGGGATTTTTGGGTGCCACCTCTGCAATATTAGTATGGAAACGTGAAATGCAATCTGATCACAGTCTAATATCATTTTACTGTGACCTGTCAAATGCACTAATGCCTGACCTGTAAATTGTCAGGTGCCTTTACAGCTATGATTAACCTAATTTCATTGTTCTCATTATCATGGGGGCAGTCGTGGCCTAATGGATAGAGAGTTGGACTTGTAACCCGAAGGTCATGGGTTCGAGTTTCAGGTCCGGCAGGGATTGTAGGTGGGGGGAGTGAATAAACAGCACTCTCTCCACCCTCAATACCATGACTGAGGTGAGACCCTTGAGCAAGGCATCGAACCCCCAACTGCTCCCCAGGTGCCGCAGCATTGGCTGCCCACTGCTCCGGGTGTATGTTCACTACTGTGTGCATGCACTTGGATTGGTTAAATGCAGAGGACAAATTCTGTGTATGGGTCACCATACTTGGCCACACACCACTTCCCTTTCCCTTAAGGGTTACATTTTTAGGTGTCTGACACCTGAAACTGCTCTCACAGCCATTCTGGAGAAAACGTGATTTTACACTGCACTCCCTATAAATAACTCACATAATTATCACCATATTACACAAAACGATTAATCAGCCATTCACTCCGTTCAGTTTTTGTTTTGTTTTGAGGTCATGATTGGGACAGAAACCCTGTTGAGTCCTCAGTGTGCAAGACACCCAGAGAGGAAAGGACAGATTCGCAGACAGATCCAGCACAGAAGTGGGGCACATGATGATTCATACTGTCAGATGTTGAACTAGGCCATCATTTTGTGGCTCTCTTTAAGTCTCTTTGTTTCTTTTTCACTTTGTTTTGCAAGCATCACTTCGAATATTTTAACGCCCCACATTCTGACTCACCCTCAAAGGGTAGAGTGGTTTTCCAGAGAAATGTAGCATGAAAATATAATAGATATTTTATTTTTAGGATTTATTAATCCAGTTACTATTTGCAGTGTCCTACATAGCATACAGCAGCTGCAGCTGCCAGAAATGTACTGTAAGAAATACAGTAATATCCACTCATTTCAGTAACGGATATTCTATTGTTAATATACTGTACCAACCAGTTTGAACAACCAAAGTAGGTCATGGACAGTGGCTGATAAATATGCATAGACACAGTTATATCCACACCAACACGTGTTCACGTCTGTGAACATTTCCACCACACATTAAGAGGTAACTTTTATTTTATAAAATAAACCATTTTAACAATATTTTACTCTAAGAGTTTGTGTATTATTTTGTTAAAAACAGTATACATTTGCATCATCAATTATATGGTAACTAATAATATTTTTTTCATATTTACAGTATTCCAGGGCCCCAAAACCCCCTCAGACCCCAGAGGGTTAAGATCAAAACTTAGGATCAATTTAAAGATCAAACTTTAATTTAATGTAAAAATAAACAATACTGTAAATGAAGTGTATTAAAGGTGCAATGTATTGTTTTGTGAAATGTACATTTTATTCATAAATGATATGGTAACTCAATTTTGTTTACATTTATTTACGGTAATGACCATTAAGATGAAAGCTGCTTTTTGTGTATATGTTATAAACTCAAAGTTGACCAATTAGCATTTTTATATTCACTCACCAACTGTTAAAATGATCTATATTTTTAACTCAACTGATTTTGCAATATTTTACTAACAAAAATCAGAGTACAACAAATCAAAAGGAGAAAAATGCATATTTCCACTTATTACTGAGAAGAGTACAATTTCATTTAACTGATGTAATGAAATGATAATGCCACTACATGGAACGAAGTTCTCTTTTCTATTATTTAATAAAGCTCTTCCAATCTTGTTAATGTCAGATGTTCTTGTATCTCTTCTGACAAACTAAGCCGAATCCAGTTCAGATTTGCCAACAGAAACATTGTCCTTTCATCTCCACCTTTGTTTCAAGCGCTCAAGACAATACTATGAAACTTCCTATTGAGGAAAGCTTATTCATTATTCAAAGGCCCTGCATCACAGGAGTCATACCCAGTTATTAATGATAGAATGAGTGGATGAGAGGAGGACTGAAGAAGCAGAGTAATGAAGGAGGCAGAGGAGAGAGAGGGCTGTGCTTTGAACCTCACTGCAGGAGCGCTGAAAAAGCTTCGCTTCAAAGCTCTGCGGCTTGAAGGAGACCTGCAGACCGAACATACATGAGGGCTATAGAGAGCTCTGAGCCCAAACCTGCTCAGTAATCCTGCATGCCTCTCTAAAACTTCTTTCAACAATGGGATATTTCTCCTGTCTAAAGACCACCAGCAGAGAAATATCCTCAGGTCACAGTAACACCTGTAGACTAACAAATAAAAGGACTTCGCTGAAAATAAAGGGCTTCCATTAGAAAACGCTTAACAAAGAAACACTCTGTTCTTGAGGAATGTAACTTTTGGTCCTGACTCTGATAGAGAGGCAGCCTTTATCTCCTATGCAGTTTTGATTGAGTGTCTTTGACTAGTTCTCTAGTTTAGTATCCTTCAAAACCAGAAGATATCAAAGGCAAATCATTTCAGAAAGTGTTTTTGCAGACTGCATTGAACTACAAATATCAACAACCTATCAATTTTTTTTAAACCTTGGAAGTAGATCAAACTAGAAAGTTCAAACTAGATTCATTTTATTCTGTTTTTTTTTTTTTTTTTTTTTTTTTTTTTAAAGATTCTTATAAATTCTTGTAAAATGTATTGAACAGTGTTAGTATTATTTTCATTACTGGCAGTTTACTATTATTATTATTATCATAATTATTTTATTTTATTTAAATATATTGTACCATTTAAATATTATAAATAAAATAAAAATGTCTAAACATTCTTCTTCTCATTATTGTTGTTGTTGTTGTTGTGTCTTAAATAATAAAAATGCAGTTTATATATATATATATATATATATACACACACACACACACACACACACACACATACATAAAAACATGGTTTATCACTATTTAATTTTTTTTTTTATATTTACAAATAATGCATTATTTATTATAATACAAATACTATTTATTGAACATTGTTAGTATTATTTTCATATCATTACAGGCAGCTTACTACTATTATCATCATTTTTTATTTAATTTAAATATTTGTAAACAAGTTTATTTAAAATAATGTACAAAACATTATTTTTATTATACTATTTTATTTTAAAAGTAAATTATAAAACATTGTTATAATATTAGCAGTATCATTTTATCTAAATGAATGTATTTAAATGTCTTTAATTAAAATAGATTAATATTTATTATTTTATTTATACTATAAAACATTTAAAAGATAATATTTAAAAAAAGACATTATTATAATATAAATATTTTATTTCTATTTTTTTCCAATCACACCAATAAGGTACAAAAATTAAAACTTGAAATACTTGAGTAAATAAAGTATTCTTGAGTTTACTTGACTGTAGCACAGTAGTGCATGAAGAGCACAATCTTTCTGCCTATAAAACTGAACTGCTTCTCAGTCAGTGCGTTTCCATTGCACATCATGCACCCGGTCCATATATTGTGATAAATATTACACTTGTCACCGAGCCCAATAATTGAACTATAATCATTACCCTGGGACACTGATCTATGGTCTCCATCAATGCTGCAGGCACGGCAGGATAGTTCTGGGTTCAGCTCATAGGGGGATCTCGCCTATCAGAGCTCATCAGTAAGGTCAGCCTCTCGTGAAAGAAGAGACCTCATTCTAGAGCATGATTGAAGACAGAGAATTCAAGACAAGCTAGACTGAAGCTCTGTGAGCAGAAAAGCTCCATGTGATTACTTCTGTTCTGCTTCAGAGACAGCAGCCATCATCTCAACACACACACTTTCAGACGGACACTGTGTGCTCCATTGAGAGAGCATCTGTGACAGATGGCAATAAAGGTGTAGACGACATTTTTAAAAGAATCATATTTCACCTGTAGTGCTCATAAACGCTGCAGTTTTACTTCCACTGGCTGAAACATTCCCAGGTTCAGAGCACAAATAATGTAGTCTTATCACTCCCTCCTTGTTCAGGTCTGTCTGTATTTGTTCGTGCCTGTATTTCGTGCTAGTCAATCAAAGTTGAACGGCATAGCTCACGAACAGCATAGGTCAGAAAATTGGATTGAATCTAAACCTGATTCCTCAACCTGGGGCTGGGCAACAGTATCAGATCCTATTGTGTGTGTGTGTTTTTTTTCTCTCCATCCATTCATTCCGACTTCTTGAGCACAGTTCGGGAATGAATCGTTTGCTCAACTCTTTCTCCGAACGCCCTTGATGAACCAAAGGTAATGCGTGAAATTTCAATATGGCTGTAATTATGACATCTGAACAGTAGAGGGCAGACATGCAGCAGAAAGAGAACAGCTGTGTAAACGAGGGGGAGAGAGAGAGAGAGAGAGAGAGAAAGAGATAATGCTCGGCTTAGCTGGGGAACTGAATCATAAATAATATTAGCAACATACTATTCTATTGTTTCCGTGATAAGATTTAATAACCAAACGCTGTGTCTGATGAGGCAGAGAATCGTGCTTTTTGTCTGGAAAAAATACATGTTGCTATTACACTGTTTACAGAATTATCAGTTAGAGGACTACTCACAAATAAAACAATTCTGTCGTCATTTACTCACCCTCATGCGGTTCCAACCCCAAATGTTTTTTTTTTTTTTTCAGCGGAGAAGTAGACGGGAAATGCGTCCCATAACCGACTGTAAAACATTTTTTAAGAGCTTACAGTTATAGGCTACTTTAAAAACAAATCTAGTTGTTAAAGAGATAAATGAAAGAATCAAATATGAAGCTGGAAGAAATCTATACTTTATTGTTTTTGTGTATTTTTCACACACCTTGTTAGTGTCTTGAAGTTGCATCAGAAAAGGCCCGTGAGAATACTGGAGGACTTGAGGGTCAGTCAGTAAATGACTGGTTGAACAGTTCTTTAAAACAGTACAACAACAAAAAGTTCTGTAGATGTGCAGATCTAAAATGTTATGTTGCACTATTGCAGATTATAAATGAGCCATGAGGCATGAGCAGATGTGAACATGTGTTTATATTTGTAGAGACACATTTATGTGGTTGAGTATAAATGTAATGTGCATACAGCAGTCTGATCAATGTAAACAGACCCTAAGTGCACTTAAAGTTTAATTGCACTTTGTGTCTTGGCAGTCTGAGTGGTTATGTTCATCATTACCATACTGACCAAATCACATCTGTTTTTTTGCATGAAGATAACAATAGTTATTTATTAAATATACAGTAATATATCCCTAAAAAACACATTTTAGAGGGGATTTAGGTAAAAACAGTTAAGACCGCCTATTGTCATATATAAATTTACAGTATTCACATATTTATATAGAGGATTTAGGGCACTAACCAGATAATATAGCTGAAGACCAGCTTTCTTAGGCTTAGAGAGCAGTTAGACCAGCTTAAACCAGCTAAGACCATCTTAAATTATATTAAAGCATTCAGACGTTTATGGTCGGTAAAATGTTTTGATGTGTTTATGACCGTAATATTGCAAAATATTATTACAATTTAAAATAATTGTTTTCTGTGTTAAGTATATATTAAAATGTAATTTATTCCTGTGATGTAAAGCTAAATTACTGCTATTATTATCAGTTGAAAACAGCTGTGCTGCTTAATATTTTTGTAGAAATGGTTTGACATTTTTTTCAGAATTCTTTGATGAATAGAATAAACAGCATTTATTTTAAATATAAATCTTTTGTAACATTATACAGTTTCTTTACTGTCACTTTTGATGCATGAATGGATTCTTGCTGAATGCAAGTACTAATTCCTCTTTTTAAATTTCTTACCTTTTAAAAAAAAAAAAAAAAAAAAAAAATCTTACATTATCTTCTAAAATTCCCAATCTGCATAACACAAATCTGTGTTTGCTGACATTGCAGGCTGCTCCAAACGAGCGATGATATCGAGTCAAGTAAACTTCTACAGAAACTGTGAATGGGGACGGTTAGTGTTATTTGTGTCTGTATGTACACGCAAGTGCTTTTATGTGTGTTTGGTGGCAGGGCTCTCAGCAAACAGTCCCCTACTGTTCTGAGTGAAAGGGTAATTGACTGTGAATGACTCTGGCTTTAATAAACACCTGCTTGCTCTGTAACCTGTGTTGCATCAGTGCGCCTCTTCTAGGCTCTCCAAGCTGCCATTTACAGAAAAACTCCACTGAAGAGCCTCAGGCTCTCTCTCTAGCTCATTAATCAGCGTCTGCAGTGGACATAAAGTCATTTACTTTTGACAAGCCCCCAGTGTGTGCTATGTGATAGCGGGCCTGGCATAACAGCGTTAATTGGTAATTTACTGGAATATCCATACGAGGAAGTGCAGAGGACAGAGGACACAGCTAAGACCAAACGTCTAAGGTGCTATTATGTTTGAAAGAAGTCTAGAATGGTGGCGTTTAAACAGCAAATGTCACATTTGAAGGCTACAAACTCACACACACACACAACCTTATGTATAGGTGCAGACAATTACCATGGTAACTGCCAAAACACCATAGTTACTGCAATTCCTGCCGTAAAATCACGGCACTGGTTGCTGCGTCAGGTGCTAAGAACACATTTTATAGAACTGTTTTTGCCCAAACAATAAAAGTTAAAGGGGTCCGAACAACCACACTGAACCCCACAAACTTTTATTGCGTGGACCATCCATCTATAAATAAATTAATTAATTTAAAAATAAAAAATAAGTAATCTTATATAATTTTTATTTTATATGTTATTTTACATTCCACAGAAGAAGGTAATACAGGTTTGGAATGGCAAATGATGACTTGTATAATTTAATAGTCACTAAAATTACATTTTCATAAATTTTAAATGCATTCAACATATTAGCCTATTTTGACATTTCTGTTCTGATTTCTATTTTGGTTGAAACAGTTAAAACCACACATTCAATATTAATTTAATGTTTACAATTGCTTTAATAATTTAAAGCAGAATTGTTTTAATGATTTAACTGTTTTAATTATTTAGATTGCATTATTTTTTTTTTATTTTTAAAACATTCCTAGCAACTACCTACAGGTTGAAAATTTTATTTTTATTTTATTTTAGTTTAGTTTAGTTTAGTGGTGGTAATACCAAGTTAACACATCCTTACTCAAGTAAAAATAACTGTAGTAACTATACTATTTTGCTGAAAATGAAGGTTATACTACATAGTATGTTAGTGAGAAATTCACATTCATGATGAGTCTTTATCAAAATATTAAACGTGATCTTTATTAAAAAAAAGTGTCAGAAATGTATGTTTGTGACATCCAAGTGTTCTCACTTTAATGGATTCACGTTGCTATATAAAGATAGAGAGAGAGTATTTGCCCATCAACACGTTTGTCTACCAGCTCACTGTCTCATGGCTAGAACTGAGAGAGAGAAAAGAGAGGTAGACAGGTAGACAGAAGGAGAGAAGAACAGCAGAGAGACAGAAAAAGAGAGTATGTCAACTTTAGAATTCCACTAGATTCACCACACTGCCAAACTCAACACCCTCAGGGTGACAGGCGGGAGAGAGAGAGGGAGGGGAGAGAAAGAGAGAGAGAGAGAAAGAGAGAGAGAGAGGGATGGCAATGATGCAGAGACACATTAAGATGTAGTGCTTATCAACACAATAGACAACAAAACTGAACTAGCCTGCAATAGCTGTGTCATACTTAGAATAACAATACAGTGTTTGGCAATTTCCCTGTGTGCTTTCATTGCTTGCAGTCAAGATTACATTTGAAAAATATTTCAAGCCAGATTTTTCAATTTCGCTTGTACCGGTACAACATGAATACATTCAGTACCCCCAGGTTTCATTCTTGCATTGTGGAAATACAGAATATATTTCTGCACATGAATGCAAAGGGCATTTTCTCCTGTGAAGATGAACAATCACAAATTTATTTGTGGCGCTATTCACAAGAAGATATAATAAACTCTCGCTCTCTTTCTGGCTGTGTCCTGCTTTGTTTACTTACATTATACTAGATACTAAATGTGTTTACTTGCTTTCAAGCAAATACTGTAGTAAAAAAAAAAGTTGAAAAGATTAGAACACTTTTGGGGTTTTGGGTAATATTAGCTTGAAAAGCATGCATGGAAACGTAATTCGCAAATCCAAAGGGAATAGTATGCCATCTGGATGCTTGTGGCATACTATTTTCAACCTACTATTATTTGGAATGTGCTAATCTTGCATACTATAATGGGTAATATGCTAATTTTGACACATATCTCCTTTGAATAAGTGAATGAACACAATTCTCATTCAGCAAATGCTCTCATCCTCTGATTGTGACTCAACCGCCTGGTGACATTGACACTGAGCGCTGATATCGCCTAACCTTGATCACGAGTGGGATGCAGAGAAAAGGGCCGTCACCTCATTCCGGCTTATTTGAAATTCTGAGTAAGTAAATTATGAACGTTGAGCAAATTAGGCAGCCTGCGCCTTGTCTGCCTGCCAGAGAATCGGACAATACGCTTGACAAACGAGAGAGCTTCACATCCACGCCCCCTCTCTTGTCATCTCTCTCTCACTCCCCTGAGAGACGTCGTTTAAAGAGCCCCGAATAAATCAGGCTGATGAAATTTAAGATGTGGCTCTCAAGTGGATTGCTGGGCATAAATCAACTTGTTTTTTTAGGGTTTTACATTCATTAATTAGATTAAACTAAATCAGGGACCATCATGAGCAGGGCTCAACAATACAGATTTTTTTTCTTTTTCTTCCAGTAACAAAGCAACAGCATTGTTCAATACATGGCAGAAAACCAATTGTTTAAGTTTACATAAATAGAGCACATGTAGGCTACAAAAGCAAGGATGCAAAATGAAATAAAATAAAATAATTATGGCTAATATAAATTAGATAATATTTCATCTAAATAAATAGAAAAATATTAATTGTATTATTAATATAATTATATAAACATTTAATAAAATTATAATGAAAAATATTAAAATGAAACTGAAAGTAGGACGCAGACGCTCAACACAATCATTTTCATTAGAAGTAGTAAGACTAACTTATCGTTCCGGTGCTGATGATGAATAAAATGCAGCGCATATCTGTTTTAACAAATCAGATAGACCTAGGTATCCGATCAGAGAAAATTCATTAAGTGACCAGGTGTAAACAGGCCCTAAATGTACAAATAAGGCAAATGAACGTGAACAATTAAATACTGACCAGTTGTAAAGAAATCTACATAAGATGCAAACACACACACTGAGTCTTGGTATGATGTGTTGACTATTCACAAACCATCCTAGCATGCAAGAATCACTCACAAACCTCTTGTCTACATCAGCATCTCTTTCTCTAACTGCTTTCGTTGTTCTCTCCTCTCCAAACATCCTTTCTCCCAAAGTCTTCCTTTCTCTGGTCTGGCACAGCCTGCAGGGGATAACTGCTTGAATGGGCACTGAGTGGTCAAAACTGAATAAATCCAATTTTTGTGCATAATGGCATTTCCGTCTGGACTCACCCCAAGTCAATCCACTCTCCAGAGACCTCTGCACAAGGTGGAAAATGCAGAATTAGAAAGCAGACAGCCACCTCCATTAAATGTAGATTCACTTAATTCATTTAATTACAGTTTAAGGATTCCTCATGATCTTTGGCAAACACTGGAGCATTTACACTTTTTTTAATCCTGTAAATTTTCTAAGCATGAAATATAATGGTAAATGTTATGAATCAACGGCAATATATAACATTTTATGCATAAGTGATCATAAACAAAACTTTTTTTAAGGTAATGATGCTTTCAAATCCTTTTTTTTATTTTTTTTTTTATAATCACCTCTTATATGAGGCTTTTGTTTAATGCAGACTCAAGAGCTTTCCAGCAGGTTCATCAGGTTTTCCAGTGACCTTATAACCTTTCTAGTTACATTCACCAACTCAGAGATCCAAATTAGGGAGGTGACCTAGACTTGGCAAGGTGCGGGTGATGTTGTCTTGCAGCTGACCTTTCCCTCCACAATAAATGCTGTAACAAAGTTTGAAAATAGACTTTTAAAATGGAACTTTCTCCTCACTGGTGTCTCCCTGCAGTTTTGTTGTGATTGTGGAGATCACAGATTGTTATTTTCTTTCAAGTGCACACAATACTGCTAAATGTACTTCAGGGGTACTCAGAAATGAATGAATAGCTCCAACTTTTGCACACGTTGAGTATAATTGCTATTCCCCAGCATTACAAGTACATAATTTGATTGTTATTTTGAGGATTTGAAGTGATTCTGTAAAAGGAAAAAAAAGATGAAAGAAAAAATGTATTATGTATTAATGTATTAATGGCTCTAACCAAAAGGTTTAGAAACAAAAAGTTGCTTCATATGTTACAGAATCGCTACATATTGGCACATGACTGCTACCCGCACACACACACACACACACACACACACACACACAATCACCATCTTAAAATACAGATGTCCCACTGGACTAAATGGGGTTAAGTGCTTTGCTCAAATGCACATTAGTTATGTTTCACAAATTGCCCTTTATGGTGTGTGAACCTACAATTTATCGTGTGTTTAACTACTAGGCTACACTGAATCTGTATATACCAATATGATATATTTGATTATAAAATAAAGATTAAAAAACCGTATATAAAAATTATTACTTTATTAAAAAAAATACCAACTTTATACGGCCTTAAATATAAAGGTTCCAAAAGGGGTGTCCATAGAGATGCTATAGAATTTGGGTTCCCTTAAGAAGCTTTCAGTGAACAGTTCTTAAAATAACCATTTTAATAACCCAAAGAACTTTTTTTAACTATAAGGAACACGTTGTGCAATGGAAGTTACATGTTCTTCATAAAACCATCAATTCCAATAAAAAAAACTTTATTTTTAAGAGTGCAGTTCCGGGGAGTTTGTGTGGCTTATTGCATTTATAAGATGTTAGCAATTTGCTAAATGTCACCAATATTGAATAAATAGCAATATTTATAATCAGAACAAAGAGTTCTTCAGTTTTCTGTTAAACACAAAATACGTTTTTTTGGACCGTATTGACTTTCATTATAAAAACAATTTCTTTTTTGTTCCACAGAAGAAATGTGCGGTCATCAGTGTTTATCTGCATTTTACAAGGACCCATCCTATTACAATTAAAAAGGCAAAAGTATTAATTTCATAAACTTGAGCTTTTCAAAGCTCAATGTAAAAAGAAAATCTTTAAGGATACTAGAAATAAGTCTGAATGTTGTCACTTTAGTGTTTGGTGGCTGTATCTAAAAACTGACAGTTGTGGTTGATTAAATTGCTATCTATGTCAGGATACAGTAATAAAAATCAGGAATAGGAGAAAGACCTTGAACAGATAAAAGAAACATTATTTTGAGTGTAAATAGCCTAAAGCTGTGATTCTCAGTGGAGAGCTAGCAGAGATGAAAAAGTTTAAGTTTTAAATCTGAGGAAAGAGGAAGAAGTCACGGATGAAAGAGAAGAATGCATCGGAAAGAGTCGCTACGGGTTTTCGGAGGCCATGGCCTCAAAACTGAAGAAGCTGCCAGAAGAAAAGGGAAGAGATTGAAGAGATTTATTAGCGCATTCTTGAGAAGACCTAACCTGGAGCTACAGATAATTGAGTTCATTCCATTTATTTTTTAATTATAATTATATTATAATTCAGAATCTGCCAAGTAACGAGAGATGGGCATTGGACCAAACTGCATAATTCTTTGAAACCACCAGAAGAAGCAATAAACATTTGAGTGATAATCTTGCAGATACTCACACGCTATCACAAGCACATACCCGAAGCTCTCAGTAAACAGCATTATCGGTGCAAATGAAACTCGCATTCAGACAGTCTGTTATTGTGAGGGCTTTTCAGCAGCCACTGCAATCACACAACAATGTGGCACTCTAAATAAAAGAGCAAGTGTTTATAAATGGATTCTTTTATGGAGAAATATTGGCTTTTCCAAAAAAACGTCAGTGGGAAATGTCTTTATGGATAAACAAGACAAACGAGAGCCCAACGTTGGTTACGCGGTTCGGATTTGATTTATATTATGGAATAATCACAATACAGAAAACCGTACATGTGGTCCTACATGCATTGTAGAGTCTGTTGTTTTGAAATGCGTAATTGCTTGATACAGTACAATTTACCGGTTATGTAAGACCTTGGCTTCACTGAAACCAGATCGCTGTGCCAGAACCGACCAGCAGAACACAATCCAATAACTGTTTCTATGGTGAGATCCGCTGAGCAAAATAACACAAAAACAGACAACAAGAGGAAATCATGCAAATGAGGCAATTAAAATACCAAAAATCAACAAATGAGAAAGAGGAAAAGGTTGCTGACCTCAACATAGTGCTGCAACAAGACATGGATACAAACTATAATTTTGTACGTTTGCTGCATTGATTAAAAGGATGCTTCAAGACAGTTAGAGCTTTAAAAAATCATCTGAAACCAGTGAACGACAGATATGATTTCTGGAAAGAGCTACACAGAATGAATCAATCATATCACAGTATCTAAAGCCAAAAGAGAAAAAAAAAATAAAAATACTGAAAGCGCTTGAGATGTGGAAAAGAGAAAGCCTGCTAAACAAATATAATGAAATTAAATGTTTTGACATGCATGTTTTGATTTCACTTTTAAAATGAATACATTTCAACCTTTAATCAACTGATAAAACTAAAGCATTAGAGCACACTGCACACCAGCTAACCATGATCTTCTAATTGCAAGTCAGGTGGCATTTGTACGTTATACATTCGCAGCTAATAAAATGGATAAATTGATGCACGGACAAACCCCCAACCCCACCCCTGTTATATTTATATGGTTACACTATTTATTTTGTCAACTTTTAGGAGTGCATTAGCATACAAATCAGCCTCAATGGTAATATTTGCACTAAAACCCACAAACCTTCAATTTGGACTCCATGGGGTCTTCAAAAAAAAAAAAGAAGAGACGAATATAAAAAAAACATAAATCATCAGTTCAACAAAACATCTTCTGTGGAAAATCTTTTTGATTGCTGTGCAAACGGTGCAAAACGAAACATTAAAAAGCCGATTTGCCAAGGGTCGAAGGTTTGTTTTTCATTTCCATTTTTATAGCCAAACACTCCACAACAGAATGGAATGAGAATAGGGTACTTTTTTTTTGAGTGAGAGGGCAACTAATGTTATGACAGAAAACTTATGTTTGCTCAAGCTAATATTATGTTTAAAATACCGCAAATGTAAAAACAACAAATAGTATGGTCATTCATCAAAGAACCAGAGCTAAGAATTCTAGACGGATTGGCAGAAGCAGGCAAACTTGAAGTGTGAAAGATCCCAGCATGTATTCGAGAGCATTTGCCTGAAGTTATAGAATACGCATGTGCCGTGTGAGAAGCTCATATGAATACGACTCATGTGCAAATACAACGCAAACGCTGCGCTTCTCAAACGTGACCTTGGCAAGCTCTTTATAGCGGGACAAATGGCTCATATAGGCTTGAGTGAGCAGGTCTCACTATTGCTTATACAAACACACTGCAATGAATTCCTGGCATAGCTGTTCATAATACAACAAGATGGCTATTGAGAACTGCAGACATACAGTACATCCTCATCCAAAGAGAATGATGGTAGTTGAGGTGCCACTGAGATCTTCCGCTGGGAATAAAAGCCTTGTATACTTCTAAATATAACTCTAAACATGAAATTGCTGTCATCCTTTATTTACCCTCATTCCAAATCTGCATGATTTTCATTGTATCTGTGCAACAGAATCAATCTTCTGAATCTTTTTCCGGTTCACAAAATCAGTTGAAATGATTCACTTACAAAATCTGACTCAGTTCTCAAGTTCAATTCAATGAGTTATTAATATGGCCATTCTTAAATGTCAAAAGAAAGATTTTTAAAAATTATTTTCAAATAGTTTTTCCTGGTGGAATTGCAATTAATGAGGATTGACCAAAAGATCCTGAAAAGTCTGTCTTGCAGGATTGATAAAAAATGAGCTCCTAAAACTTACTGCCAGATTCTGGAAGATAAATTCTTCAAACAGTGGCACAAGAGGATGTGATGCTGGTCCTTCAAGAGTCACTCACAACTTATCTGTCCATAAAGCCTATACAAAATCAGTCTTCATGTATTTCACAACACTTCATCATGTTATTCTTATTAAGTGAGGGCCATTTTAAAGAATTTTTTGCCCAAGCAAAGTCTCTGAGAACCTGACACATTGCACTTCTGGAAACTCCAGGAAGGTTGCAGTTCTGGAAAATGATGGTGCTGGAGACTAAATGGTTCCTGATGGTTTCTCACCTAATTCTTCACATTAATTCTTAATTCTTTTGCAGTTAACGTGTCTTTTCTTCTCCACCTGTTTTTTCTGACCGTGCTGACCCAATGAGCATTTCGCTGCCCAATGGTCATGCCTTAACTTTGCTAATTCTATTATTGCATTAGTATTGCATCCTTCTCATGGGCATTTAATACTTTTTTTTACTTTTATTATTGAGTTCAATCTCTTTTTTGGCTCATTTTATCTGTAAAAGAAAACCTGCCTAATAATTCTGCACACCTGAAATAAGGAGTTTTTGACTTTCAGCCTTCATGGACAATTATATATCACTTATAAATGATTAAATACAAAATCAATAGTAGTTATTAAGATTGATGTGGTTTGGAATTGGTAAAATGTTCTAGGAAAAAAAATATGACCAGAATATCAACTTGCCTAATAATTCTGCACACAGTGTATATCACACAAATTGTGTGGACCACTTTAATAGTACTTTTCTTTTCTCTTTATAGATAAGCACTCCCTCTTACAAAGACTCGATAGGATAACACAAATGTTTACTTGTGAATGCACCACAAATCATATTGCACTATATTCTTCTTACCCTAAAACACCTCTTTTACACAGTATCATGTTCAATATTTATGTAAAGTACTTGTATAGTTTTTCTTAGATTATGTGTATAGTCAACTATTTATAGTATATGTAGATTACCGCTTTCAGTATGTTAGCTATGTATAGGTTCAAAAATTGTTTCTTACTTCTAGTGTCATATGTTTATATTTATGTTTAATTAACACAGTGGTCCTGCGAGACATGACATTTCGTTCCACTGTATGTCCACACATCTCGACTCGACTTTTGTGCCAATTTTTGAAGCTCCAGTCTCCATTGATTGTAACTGCATGTAAAAAAATGACCAGTGCATTCTTCAAAATGGGAAAAAGTCATACAGGTTTGGAACAACATGAGGGAGAGTAAAAGATGAATTATCATTTTCATGTGAACTCTCATTGACAGACAGGGGTGCTGGGAGTTCATACTGAATTACTGTTAAATAAAGACAGCCGAGCAGAGGGAGTTTTAAGTATACAGGGCAAGAAATGTTCTGAGCTGGGTAATTGGGTAATTGCTTCTTCTGGTGGTTTCAGAGAATTATGCAGTTTGGTCCAATGCCCATCAGGTAATCGGCCCAGTCAGTGAGCATATGAGTCACACACACTTGGTATGGGCATCTATTCATCGAGCGCATTGTGCAGACTATTACTTTTTCTCTCTCGTCCAGTCAAAAGCACTGTATTCTATACGAACAAGGCCCGATTACAGGGGCGTCTGAAAAGACCCACAGGAGGCTCATTTACGGCCTCTTCAGTGAGCCCAGGCAATTTCTCATAGACACAAGCTACTGCTTCCTCAATCATAGTCACATAGACATACTGATCATGGAAATACAGAAAGATGGAAAGCAGAATGCTGAAGAAGAGGGAAAACGCGAGAGCACGAACCAGAGCGTGGATGAAAAATGATCTAGCACGACTTTTACAGCAAAGCATTTATCTCATGAATCACAAGAAAGGCAAGGCCTCTCTCATCAAGAGCTGCGACTAAGGGCGTAGCAACCAGGAGCACTGAGGGGAACGTACTGTACAGTACGCCTCCTGCTTTTAGACATTTTGAACTTTGTCCTACAATTTGGGCAATGATCATATTTTAAGGAATTTCTTTTGCCCAGCAAGTAAAATAATGGACTTTAAAGGAATAGTTCACACAAAAGTGATAATTCTGTCAAAACACATAACTTTATTTTTCATTAATGCAATTACTTCCTTTGAATACAGGACTTGATGTTTCAGTTATGGTTAGTTTAAAGCCTATATTTTATGTCAGTGTAACACTAAACATGGTTTTGGTCCAATTATTTGAGCTCCTTTTCTGTTGTGCTGTGTTTGTTTGTGAAGCACTTGAAATTTAACGCCGGCAGCAACGTTTAATCACTCAGTTGCTGTTAAGACGTGCTGTTTTGTAAAAAAGAAATCCTCATAAGAGTACAAACATGTAAATAAATGTTTTTTAATTCAAATAAATATTTTTCACTACTTTAAAGTGAAGTATTCCATAAAGGTACTTCATGAATAGTGCCAAGAACCAACTAATCAATAATGAAATTAGTTGTTGATTATTATTATTATTATTATTATTTACAAATGAGGTATTGCAATCCTGCTCTCATTCCTCTCTTGCCCAATCAGTCATTCTCTCTCAACTTCTCCATGCAGAAAGAGCCACAGAGCTGCTGGTTCTGGGAGTCAGACAGCAGGTGGTTAAGCAGATGGATCTGATCTGGGAGGGAGGTTCGGAAATGGCCACTATCACCTTAACGTCTGAATACGTTCTTCCCCCTGTGCAATCTCGACCCAGCTCAACATGGGCACAGATCAATCCATTCAGCTGCGCTGCTGCTGGCCGCAACACGCTGAGGGCAGAGACGGGCCACCAGCCGAAATGCTCTGTGAGATCTAATCAGGCCCGGATCTGACATCACACGAGTATCATGCTGCATTCTGTCAGATGGGTCTAGAGGTACAGTAGCAACACGTAAAAAAAGGAGCAAGACTGAGTTCTTTAAGAAATGAAATAGAGCAGTACACTTTTTCAGTGATCAGAAGAACAGTTTTGAAACAAATTACTAAAATTTGGCTTAACTCAGGAATATATAACAAAGATTAAGAGAAAAAAAATGGAAAAAAATGGACAAAAAAAGACTTAAAATCAAAAGCTGAAATATGAAGATGGAAACTGCTATTAAGATAGATTTTAAGACAGAAAATGGTACTTTTATTTGCTCAAATATAAAGTAAATTATTTTAAATTAAATTAATTTTATTTTATTATTTTATACTTTGTTTTGTCAGTAGTGAGTGGATGGATGGATAAATAAAATATATTCTATCTATATTTATCTATCTATCTATCTATCTATCTATAATCTATTTATTACTGACAAAACTAAAATAAAAATAAAAATTTACTTTAAAATAATTTACTGTATATTTAATTTATTATATTTTATTATTTTATACTTTGTTTTGTCAGTAGTGAGTCCATCCATCCATCCATCCATCCACTACTGACAAAACAAAAGTATAAAATAATAAAATAAAATAAATGTAATTTAAATTAATTTACTGCATATCTGATCAAATAAATGTTGACCATAAGAGATTTCAAAACCATTTAAAAATCCTAATTACTCCAAACCTTCAACTGGTAGTGTACCCGTGGCATATAATAAACAATAATTAACTAAAAATAAATAATTAAAAAATTAAATGAAAAGAAATATTGTGGTAGACCTAATACCTAGAAAAAAGAACAGAACAGGCGTTATTAACAGATGACTTACGGGAGACAATATGAAAGCAGATGTGCAGAAATCAGTTGAGGGATGTGGCATTTAAAAGAGCAGGACAAAAGCGAGAGTTTGGAGGATCCGATCGTCCCTTTGGGAGAAGATAAGAAGCGGCCTGAAGGGTGTCTGTTACTGATAAACGCTCAGCGATATCCACATGGACACACGGTGACCATTAGCAAAGCCGTGGCCACATTTGTGGCCCCTGCTCCCTTTCTAAACGGCCAAGCTGGCAGAGTATTATATAGCACTTAACTGAAACCCGGTGTTCTTTTCAAGTCCCACAAAATGCCTCGTAACCTCTGTGTATCTGAGGGTCGTAGGGGAACACTCAGGACCATGGATTTTCCATTATGCACTCCTTCAGTCAGGCTCTGCAGAGTGTTATTGATTTTCAAAATGAAAGGATGTGCCATCATGTTTGCCGTCATATCTTAAACTGAGTCATTTGTAGCTGTCAATTATGCCTGGCAGCGCAGGCCAGCGATATCAGGGTTCTGGTGACTGTAATACGAGAAAGATGACGGACAAACACAGAGCTCAGTGGCTACATGCTGTTCTGAACACCGGCTTGCTGGCTTTTTTAATCAAAATAAAAAAGTAACCGTCACCACTATAACATCTGATTCGCGACGAACTTAATTAAAGTGTCAGATGAAATTTATTCTGCTCTCTGGCCTCCTTTGGCTTTGTGAGGTTGTACTCATTACCGGTGTAATTTAATTAACCGGGCAGTTAATTGAGGAAAAACGGCATCGTTCACTCGTAATCTCCTTTCTGCTATGCAGCTGAAGACAGATATCGGGTCAGTCCTGGGTTATGTTGCTTAGTTTTGTGGAAAACAATATCAGTATCTACCGACCATATACTTAGACAGTCTGCTATCGTGAAAGTGCAGTAACAAAACTGTCTCCATGACCTGAAACGGTCTCCTGAGCATGTGATAAAAAGCTGTTTAAATGAAACTGAACTGTTTAGCAAGATATTTGCAGCAACAAGAAATCCAAAATGCATTTGTGGCAGTGATAAGTCAATCACTAGAGCTGCTAAAATTGCAGGTTCAGGATCTTAAAAGATTTGTCTCTAAGCCACATATCATATATAAAACAGGATACACTGTAGGCCTACAGTACACTGGGGGCCGAAACCTCTACAATTTATCAAAGAAGTTTAAATTACATATACACTACCATTTAAAAGTTTGGTCAATATGATAATACTTTTATTCAGTAAGGACACATTAAGTTCTAATAAAAAGTGACATTTTTAAATATTCATTGTTACAAAAAAAATATTTCAAATAAAAGATGTTCTTTTGAGCTTTATAGTCATCAAAAAATCATGGTAAGCAGCACAACTGTTTTCAACACTGATAATAATTGATGATAATAAGAAATGTTTCTTGAGCAGGAATGGAACAGGAATAAATTACATTTTAACATATTCAAAAAGAAACAATTTAAAATAAAATAGGCCACAACAGGGCAGTTGTGGCCTAATGGATAGAGAGTTGGACTTGTAACACGAAGGTTGTGGGTTTGAGTCTCAGGTCCGGCAGGGATTGTAGGTGGGGAGCTCTTTTGTAGAGCGCTCCAAAAGTGTGTGATTATAGCATCTGGATGCTCGAAATTGAATGGCAGAATGCATGTTTTAAACAGCTTATTGTACAGGTAAATTAATCGCCATTCTAACCTAATGTGCTGCTGCATTGTAACGCACACACATAGGCAACAGACAGCACAGGGAGTGGAAATGGATTGTCAACATTGTTCTATGATTTCTCAATAATATATATATATATATATATATATATATATACATACATATACACACACATATATTAGTGCTGTCAATCGATTAATCGCGATTAATCGCATACAAAATAAAAGTTTTTGTTTGTATAATGTGTGTTCTGTGTATATTTATTATGTATATATAAATACACACAGATGCATGTATATATTTTGAAAATATTTACATGTATTTACACGCTGCCAGGTAGAATTAATTCACACACGCAATTGCTCTCTCACTAATGAATTCATATAAATGTAATCTTTACAATGCTACTTTATCTGGATTTAGAACGAGCAGAAATCTGTGAGAAATATAACGACCCAAAGATAAAATAACCAAAAAAATGAGCTGTTATAGGAGCAATAGCCATGTGGCCAGCGCTGTGTCATATGCCATACATTCATTAATAACACCATCAGTGACTAGTCAACGTCAACTCGACTTTCATCACAAACACTTTTAAAAAAATCTGAAGTCGTTCAACTCCTTATACACATATGTACACACATACGTCAGTGGAGTTGCTTCAGTATGCAAAAAAATTCTGCATTTTTACATTTTGTGAAGAAAATAAGTAGCACTTGTGCATGCAAAATGCATTTCCAGGGTGTTACTATGTGGTTGCTAGGTGAGTGCGCACTCAGCCAAGTCAGTTCTTCATAGCCAGGTTTCGAACAATATATTTTATGCAAATGTTGGGATTTTGCATAAAACATAGACAGAAACACCAACTTGCTAATAATTTATTTATTTATTTTTTTTCTCAATGTGCATGAAAAATGAGTATGTAACACAAATGTGTGGGACAAGGCACTAAAATTCAATACTTAAGATTATGTTACAATCCCAAACACTCAATGTGAAAAACAGTAGCATTAGTGAGCAACACTAATGGAACACTTTCAACTACATCATTGCAAATTGTTCAGGCTAAACCTGTTCTCTTGAAATGCATTACACTTGCAGTTAAACTAGCAGCTTTACTATAAATACACCAGGGAACAGATAGTAACATGCATCACATTATACCGCGGATCACAGATTCACTCATAACATTTCAAACCACTCACCTGAAGGTTTGTCATTAAGATCTTCTGGACCGTTAACCGCCTCCTAACCGTTACCGTGAACCCCTCCGTCCCTGTCGCAAGAGGTGGACATCTTGAAGTCTAGCCTTGTCTCTCTCCCCTGTCATTACTCACGGCTGTCAGGGGCGCTGTGGAATTGGCATTGAGTAATGACAGGTCTAAAGCGAACGACCTGCCACAATATAATTGCTTTTGACGATTATGCATGGCCCTTTTACCTGTAATCGCAGCAAAAAGTTTTACATAAAAAAGTGAAAGGAGAGCGAGAAAAGGGAGCACAGGAGAGACTGTGATGAAAAAAGTCCTTTCTATTGTAAATAAAGTGCTCTATGATTACCGTCTGGCCCTGTTTATACAGCCAGCACTTTTCTATCATAAAAATTTAATAAATAGCATCATTTGCTCGACTGCTTGCTGTCAGTTTCTCTGTCCGTTGGCCCACTTCACTCTTGGCCTCTAGGGGGCAATGCGTCTACCTTCCCATGGATCTTTCTCGCATGCACAGCACGAGACAAAGAAGACATGCAAAATGAGAGTATTATGTGCATTTTTAAACACTGAAACTCCATGGTGTGAAGATCCAACGATATTTTCGGTAGGGGTCCCAGCATGGGGTCTGTGAAGTGTTGGTGGAAACAGAGCTGAGGATTTTTCACCCGTGGAGTTGGGCTGTAGATAAGCCCTGTGGCTGGAAAAATCATGCAATGTTCTCTCAATGTTAAACGGAGGTTGGTGCTCTAAGGCATCACGCTGAGCTGTGCTTGACGGGTCTGCGATACATTCACGACCTTGCGATGGTTCTCAAGTGTCATCGTTCCCTTGCACGCTCTCCCTTCTTTATGCCTCTGAAGGTCTTTAAGCAATTCAGCAGTTCTGGTGAGCCAATAATTGGTGTAGGTCTCCATCTGTCCTACCTGTGCTGTGAGAGAAGTGCCCACGCAGTGACACACACTCACAAACATACAAATGCTATTTTTTTCTTCTCATTCTCTGTTACAACCACACACACTCTTCTCTCTACGCCACATCTATCCTTCCCAAAAAGCACACACACGCACTTGCTTTAGGTGTTTTGGCTCATTAACTCAGAGCTGCTGCTGAGACTGAAAGGGCCGCACGTGCTCATAGCAGGTTCCATCCACCGGAGAGAAAGAGAGAAAAGTGTTGGCATGCAATTGCCAATGCAATTCACACTTCTCATTCCATCTGCTTAGGTCAGAACCACACAAAGAATTAAACACACAGTCAGATACATCATCGCTGCACAAGAAAATTTAAGAAGCGCCTCTGGAATAGCAACAAAGCTAACTTAAGGTGGTTAGCTGGTCTCCCAGCCTTGGGGCACCTGTCAGGATGAGGGACCAGCTAGACTAGCTCACAAGTGCCCCAAACCACCATTAAACTACTGTATCAAAACAGACTATCCTAACCATCTCAGATAGGCTGGGAAATTCATAATAATGTTAGACTGAGGCAGCCTATTTAAAGGGATAGTTCTCAAAAAAAATGAATATTAGCTGTTAATTTACTCACCTTCAGGTCATCCAAGATGTAGGTGACTTTTTCTGCAACAGAATAGTAAAGAAGATTTGGAGCTAAAAGCATGGCCCTTGGTGATTCGTAAAGTGCAAGTCAGCAGCTATTAGTATTTGAGAATTAAAAAAAAGCAACACAAGGAAAACACAATATTAAAATCAATGGCTCCTGATGATGTGTTGAGGTCTTATGAAGCGAAAAGATCACAAATGTTCATTTTTGGGTAAACTATCCGTTTAAGCTGTATCCTAGGTTTCTCTCATTAAGTATTTTGACCAGACACATGAAATGAAAAAATATATATATTGTTAGGAAAATATTGAATTACTGAAAAAAACACAAAAATAAACAACAATAAAAATGGATCTGTAGCATATCTATTGGTAAAATAAAATTAAATGTTGTTATGAACATTTCAAATTACTAAAATAAAATAGTATAAAAATATTGTAATAATCATCGAATTAATAAGAACTCTGAATTAGTAAAAAACAAAAAAAACATGAGAATATCAGATTAGTACAATAAAATAAAAATGCTGTTTTGAGCATATAAAAAATAAATACTGTCATGAGAATATCAAATTACCAAAATAAAATACAATAAAAATGGTTCTGTAGAGTATCAAATTAGAAAAATAAAATAAAATATTGTTCTGAACATATCAAATTACTAAAATAAAAAAATACAGCTTTAAGCATCAAATTACAAAATAAAATGAATTAAAAGAGTTATAAGAATATCAAATTATTAAAATAAAATTGAATGTTCTGGGCATATCAATTAGTCAAATAAAAACAAAACTACTTAAAACAAACTCCCAAGTGCCCCAAACCTCCATTAACACTGGCCAACCTAACTTTGGTCAGGCTGCAAAATGAGTTAACATGGGAATCACTTTTTTTTTTTTTTTTTTTTTTACCAGGGAGGTGATTTGCCAAGCCCAAACTATCTGTCTGTCACTCAATACTCAACTGTTGGACACTGTTAAGCTGTGCTGATTTTTCTGTCTTATTGTGAGATTGTCCAGTTGTCCTGCTGTCCCTTTTTTTAGTTTTGTCCTTTAAACCAGTGTCTCGAAGATTTGCCCCCTTCTATTATGGTCACTGTGTTTCAGGCAAACCTTATGTCCAACACCTGTCAGGTGCTGGACATAAGGACGGATCATTCCCGCACCATTCCGAAAACAGCTCACATCCCGACACACACGGCCTTTATTATACTCGGCTGTCTCCGAGCAGATCTGAGATCAGCTGAAGGTTGGCGGCCATGATCTTTGGAGATCTCTCTCCAGCTCAGTGGACATGTCAGAGCTCCAGCAGGGCATAATGAGGGGCTGCTCACTTCTGCAGAGGGTTGGACAAGACGTAAGCCTTACACCCACTCCTTCACACTTCACACATGCTTCTGCCTAATACTCTGTGTGTGTGTGTGTGTGTGTGTGTGTGTGCGCGCGTAACCCTCATGAGCTTCCAAAGTCCGTCTATAACAAGCATTCCCGTCTGGTGGCTGCTATATAATATATATCCAAGACTACAGCTGATAAAAATTTCAGTGTCAAACAGAAAAAGTCACAGTTCTCACCAAGCCGGAGATGCTGGTCAAACTTGTTAACAAGCTCACCAACTTTGCCAAGATGGACGACTAGTCCAACCAGTTTGATCAAGATGCTCTATGAGGCTGTCTACAAGGTATATGCTTCATCTGAAGGTATTCCTGCAAATCAACCACCGAAACCATCTTGAAACAGCTACTGAACAGTTTCAAAAAGCTAAAAACCCTTTGAAACTAAGCCATCAAAAGACAATATTAAAACAAAACAAAACAAAACAAAACAAAACAAAACCCCAAAATCCAAAACAAAACAAAAAACAATTCAAAATAAAACTAAACACACACACAAAAAAACCAGAACACACCACAAAACAGAAAACAATATCGATATTGACCTTGAGCAGATCAAATGGCTAACATAAACACATATATAATTCTTCTAGACAGTAATCTTCATCTCATATTCTGTCTGTACAGTTTAATTTGTTTATAATACTTTTTCTGTGTTAGAGTTTAATTGTTAATGAGTTGATTGTTGATTGATTTGTATCTCACCATTCTCAGCTGTGTATAATTATCTCTGTTACTTATATTGGTCTCCATGTTTATGAAATTATACCTTGACAAAGGCTATACCAGCCAAAACGTTGGACAATAAACATGCTTAAGTGAGTGTGCAGTTGTTCTCCTCTCAACTCATTAACATAAACACATAACATAACTTAAATCATCTCCGGTAACACTTTTATTTTAAGGTGTCCATAATACAAAGTAATTACCTAGTTAAGTACTTAGTAGTAGCCTTTGTACTTACATGAAACAAAATGTACTTACCGTGTAACTAAGCTATGGAACAGCCTGTACTTACAGTTTGTAATTATGTACATGTAATAGGCAGCTACTGTTACACATATGTAACAGACCAAGTCTGTTACACAGCTACTTATGTAACCAAAAGATTGTTACATATGTGTTGCAGACTTTATACAATGCAATTATAAATGTAAGTACACAGACATAAGCTACTTAAAATAAAGTGTATCAAGATTGTACTTAAGTGTACTTCATGTGTATCTATACTGTACAGTACACCTTATCCAGCTGCACCTTTGTTTGATTTAACCCACCAGTACACAGTTTAAATACATTTTTTACCTTTCTAATTACATTAAAATAACAGAAAATTACACAGGCATAAGCTGCTTAAAATAAAGTGTATCAAGATTGTACTTAAGTGTACAAGTAGCTTGGTCTTGGTCTGTTACATATGTGTAACATTAGCTGCCTATCACATCTACATAATTACAAACTGTAATTACAGGCTGTTCCATAACATAGTTACATGGTAAGTACATTTTGTTTCATGTAAGTACAACGGCTAGCTACTACTAAGTAGCTACTTAATTAGGTTATTACTCTTATGACACCTTGCTAGTATGATTATATGATGCAATATGATCCAACTGCAACTTTCTGGGCAATTAATTTTCAAAGCACACTTGTTTACTTCTGTTTTTCATATTTTTTTATTCATATAATCTATTTTCTTTTATCTCCTTTAATATATATTCATGTGAAGGTTTATGTACAATGTCCCCAAAAGGTTTTTGGACTCTTAAGCCACAATTTATATTGTATGTCTTCTGTTAAACTTACTGTATAAACACTTACATAATCTACCATAGGGATAGCTGCTTACATTATATAGGGTTTCACAATGGCAAACAACATAACACATGCATTAGCATAACCATTAGCAAAAATTTTAGCAGCTATACCAAAATATTTGTCCTTTGTGACTCTGAGGAGATTATAGTTCATCTATTAATCATGAAAGAGCAGGTTTGATGATCTTAACTGTTTGTTTTTGCATGTGAGTTTGGATACACAGTTATATTATAGACTACTCTGCTACGCTAATCAACACTGATCTCTGAAGTCCTATCACTGGGCTAAAAGAGAGTAAACAGAAATCAAGCTATATTTTTTAATCATTTATATTATTTGCTTTAGGGAAAAAAAAATCTGATTTGAATGGCTCATTTATTTGCAAACTGCACACTGGTGACACAGTGTTTCTTCTACAGTCCACTTTAATGCTGATGAATTCATTATTCAACTAAGATTGTGTATACACCTTCACTCTCAATCGGAAAAAAGCGCTAAAACATTACCATAAATTTACATGCAAGCTAACACACAGCTGTAGGATAACAGCAACTGTTTACTTGTTCTGCATTAAGGAGAAAAACGAATTAGGAGGAAAAAGGAAGAAGCTTTGAAGATTTTTTGCCGTAAAAAGACGAAGGTCACAGAAGCAAATTTGTAAACAGGGCTTTCTGTTTTTAAGTATGCGGCACAAAAGAAAGAACCCATTGATTTTATACTGCTGTCTCTTTTGTATTTGCTTTTATTTTATGTTTCACATTGGCCTGAGGTATTTGTTGTAACAAAATCTGTGGGGGAGCTCTCGAGTGTGTGTACCGGCTTCATTCCTGTGGAGTTTTACAGTTTAATTACAGTCTGTGGTGAGAAGACTGAAAGAATTCATGGCAGTTCAGTCGGCCTTTTTCTTTCCCATGTTCTCAACCCTGCAATCAAACTCGCCTGGCTCTACACATACCATATTCCAGACCTTCAGAAACACAACATCCTCCACATACACACAGAAAGGGCAAAGCATAGTCAATGTTGTTGCTGTCGAATGGAAATAGCTAATGAAGGCATA
This sequence comes from Tor tambroides, assembly GCA_021397915.2. Lineage (NCBI taxonomy): Eukaryota > Metazoa > Chordata > Actinopteri > Cypriniformes > Cyprinidae > Tor > Tor tambroides. The sequence continues at coordinate 159,890 of JAFVLL020043411.1, forward strand.
GCTTTTAGTTGCCTCTCTTTTCCCCAAGCACTATTAATGACAGCTCTGGTATTGAGTGGAAAAGTCAGAATAGTTGCGACTTTCTGACTCTGTTTCCAGAGACTTTTTTCTCTCTCATCCATTCATTCTTTCATCTTCCTGTAACTCTGCAGAGATTTCATCTGTCGACTGTGACTAAGCAATTTGGCTGCACGTCGTAGGAGCTCCCTGCCCCACTTACATGGAGAATATGGTCGGCGTTTAATAGATTTGTGAGGTTATAAATCCCAGAGAGGAAATCAAAATGTTCAGCTACAGACTAGAGCCTTCTGTGTGGGAATCAGTGACTTGTGGAAAATGAAACTTTGAGGAAACATTCAGGCTTCGAGGTTCTTTTATGGCCAAAGGAGAATTCCATTTCTTTTTTATGCCATTTGTTTTGTTCACCCACATAATTTAGGGGGAAGCGAGGTGCCCACAAGCATGAGCGTTCAGAGAGCCGCTGACTTAAAATATCGGAACAGGACCAGGAAACTGTCATTATTCATTTCTAGATGCTCTTCAAATTAGTAGGGGAGCGTTGTAACTTATTCCTTGTGACTCCATGGCTATTCCCACAATAATGTAATCATTATTTAATTGTCACAATACCCCATGGTAGCAAACTCAACTGCTAGCCAAAGCTGTGCACTAATCAGAATTTTAACTGAGGTTGCAAACAGGATGCAGGATTTAATTTTGAATTTGAATGTAAAAAAGTAACATTTGTTAAGGTTTGAAAAAAGATTACAAGGCCTTAAAGTTTGAAGGCTGATTGATATTAACAACACATTATATCTTTTTAGTCAAGTAGCATATGGATTTTCTAAAATATGACTGAATTTGTATTTAACATGATAACAATTTAATAGAAACATTGAAAGTTGCTCATTTTAATGCTTACATTTTCTCACTTATGCAAACAGCAGCTACAGAAAATGACCAAATATTTACATTAGCAACTCATTATTTGAGTTTATGCACTTTATGGTACACTGTATGATGATGAATGAATCTATACTTACATTTTGTAGTTATACTACACTTTGTAGTTTATAATGTGAGAATTAGCGAGAGAGCAGAGATCAGTCATCAATGCACATGCACTGAACCACAAAACTCCGGTATTTCATCTGAACTTCATCTGAACGCCTCTGATTTGTCATTGCATTCATAAACTCAACAGAATAGTGTGTGATTGGTTATAATGTGCAACACTGTAAAAACACGTGAGAAGAAATATGATGGAACAAATAAGCCCTAATATTAATAATAATACTAGCCTGATAATAATAATAATAATAATAATAATAATTGTCTTGCTATCGTCAAAGGTATCAGCCACAGGTTATATCTCTATCATCGATGCACAATGTAGTCTATCGGCACAAACCTAATAGATAGATAGATAGATAGATAGATAGATAGATAGAAAGAAAGTATGCAGACTAAACTTTCTAATTAACAGGCTATTTCAACTGTATTCATTGCTAACCAGTGTATAAAATCCAGCATTTAGTCATGCAATCTCCTTATTTTCATGCAATATTTACAGTAGAATGGTGACTGTCAGAAACATTTTCAAAGAAACACTCAATATACTCACCACCACTAACAATTATAATGATTCCTGACCTTTGGTGCTCATAGTCACGACATGTACTTTCATACTTCTCAATTAAATGACACAATCTGATACATACTTCATACTTCAGGCTGTGAACGCATAATAAGACACCCTTTGATTAGGTTTCCTGATTTTCAGTGCAAGCTGTTTGACCCCAACACAATGCTAATGTGTGAAAACCAATTGAATATTGAGCTGGTAATTGCTAACAAAAGTAATATTGGAAAACTGCTAATAAGAACCTCATGGATGCAATCATTAACAGTTATGATGCCCAGCTGAACTCTAGGGCTCAAACTCTGAACCGGACAGATTGACTTGTGCTGTGTTCGAAATGGCATACTATCATACTACTCTTATATTTCTGCAGTAACCCGTATGTATACATTGCATAGTATGCAAATTTTCTTTATGCATGGAATACCCAGATGACCTTGCCAGAATCTGCTAAATATAACGTACTCGGTTACTAACGTAACCTCGGTTCCCTGAGATATGGAACGAGTACTGCGTCTGCTTAAGACGCTATGGGGAAAACTCCTTTTTCTCCAATGACTGAAGCCTTTCAATAACGCAGTGTAACTGCACGGCCATTGGTCCGTGCAGTGAAATAAAAAAATGGCTTGGCAGCGGAGCTGCACGAGTCTATGGCGACAAAGCCCACCAGAGCCCGCCAGAAGGAGCGGGGTCATCTGGCTATATAAGCGGGCATTCCGCCGTAGGATCTCAGGTTACTTTGACTGAAGTGATGACTGAGTCGTGCAGCTACATAGCACGGCAAAGTACGCAGTACTCGTTCCGTATCTCAGGGAACCGAGGTTACGTTAGTAACCGAGTACATTCCCTATCGATACTTTACTCGTACTGCGTCTGCTTAAGATGCTATGGGGAACCAGTACAATCCCGCCGTGCTATGCTAGAGGAACGACTAATACCGAACTTGCCTTAGGCACCCAAGGGGGCCCAGAGGGACCAAGTATTTTGCAGGGAAGCCCCGCAGGAGGCAAAAGGGCCAAACTTACAGAGGTTGGCCCAGCCTTGAATAATCGTCCCAAGATAATTTAGCACAGCCTCGGAACTCAGTGAGGGCCAAGAGCGTACATGAAGAAGGCAAATGCCAAGCACTGGTTTTGTCATATGACAGAGTGCCCTGTTTATGCAGAAAGGACCCGAGCCTGTAAGGCCGGGACGTCCAGATTATAAAACCTGGCAAATGTGGACGGCGAGGCCCAGCCGGCCATCGCACAAATCTCTGCAATGAACACACTGCTAGACCAGGCCCAGGAAGAGGCAGCGCCTCTAGTTGAGTGGGCTCTTACTCCCATGGGGGAGTAAAGAGAGAGTACACCAAAGAAGAGTATGCTAGCGTAATAGCATCAATTATCCACTTGGAAAGTCTCTGCTTCGTGACCGGAGAACCCTTGGTGCAGCCACCGAAGCATACAAATAGCTGATCCGACTGCCTGAACAGGGCAGAACGCTCAGCATAGACTATCAACGCCCTGACGGGGCAGAGTAAACTCAACTCCTGGTCTTGCTCCAAACGAGGAAGCGCCGATAGAGTTATAACCTGTGCTCTGAATGGAGTAGAGAGCACCTTAGGTATGTAACCACGCCTTGGGACGACTTTAGAGTCGTTGGGCCCGAACACGAGGCAGGCGGGGCTCACAGATAGTGCCTGCAGATCTCCCATATGCTTTACCGATGCTAACGCTAGTAGCAGAGCGGTCTTAAGCGTCGGGGGGTGCAGGTCAATGGACTGTAGCGGCTCAAAGGGAGGGCTCTTCAGAGCCCTCAACACCATGGGCAGATCCCATGTAGGGACTGTGACAGGGCGAGGCGGGTTGAGCGTCCTAGACCCCTTCAGAAAATGAATACCTAAGTTGTTCATGCCCATTGATTGGCCAGCTATAGGAGTGTGAGAGGCTGCTATGGCTGCTACATAGACCTTGAGCGTGGAAGGGAAACGACCCTTATCCAATAGTTCCTGCAGGAAGGAGGAGATATGTCGCAGGAAAATGGGTCTGCGCCATGGTCTGCACACCAGGCAGAGAAGACAGACCATTTAAGGGCACAGAGGCGTCTTGTAGACGGTGCAATAGCCTGAGAGATTGTGTTTAGCA
>JAFVLL020043414.1:0-11543 GCA_021397915.2 Tor tambroides
AAGGGAAGCATGACACAAACAGGAACCATAACTAAACTTCAAAATAAAAGACATGAAAACAAGAACATGAAACAAAACCCAAAACAAACCTTACAATAGGCTATAACTATAAAAGCATTTGTTAAGTTTGTACCAGTTTGGTAAGATTGCTTGGTTTAATCAGTTTTTTATTTGATAGAAGTAAAAGCAGGAGATAATTTGAATCAAATATTGGAGTGATGATTTCAGAGCGGGGTGTGAAACTATAAAACATCTATAGAGCTAGTATTTCAGTAGTAGTAGCTGGAGTGCAGAGTGAATAGGCTTACAAAATACACATCAAATACTGGATTTCTGGAGTTCAAATAATATTTGTACAAACATATTTGTTTGTAGAAGAACTTGAGGTGGTCTGGCTTTAACCCCTCACCCCCCTCAAAATTATTCATTGAAGGATTATTTCACCCAACGATTCTGGTAATATCTGCTTACCCTAACCTTTGTGAGGGACTTTCTTCTGTGGAACACAAAAGGAGAAATTTTAAAGACATCTATTGAATTGTAGGAAATGCGATTACAATGGGGACTGAAGTCACATGGACGTTTTTCTCTGAAACTCAAGAACATTTCCAGCACAATGTGATTTTCTAATCTCAGTACAAGGGCATAGTCTGTGTATTCAGAGTGTGCATGTGCATACAGGCCTGGGTTGATGGGAGATATTTTTATACTCAACCCGTGCTTGCTCCCAAGGCGCAGAAACTGAAGCACATTTGGTGTCACTATTAAAACGCTAAATGTACCCATCAACGAACCAGGAACTCCATTGCTTTCAGTGAGAAACCTTTTACGTCAATGTGCAGTTGCAAAGGGCACTGGGTATTTTAACGTCAAGAAATATATGGTGGTACTTTTTTTTTTTTTTTACCTAACAGTCTTTAGACATTTTTAATCGAGGGTCGTTTCCAGTATCAGTTTTAAACTATGTTTTGTTGGATTTCTGCATTGGATACTCATAAAACTCTTACTTTAATTAACAACTACAGAGAAACACAATCTGAATAACACATCTTTTTTGCAATTTTTTTTAATTTATTTTTTTATCAAATACACTGAGAAATCACAGCGCAGGGTGCAGAAAGTAAGTGAACCCTTGAATGCTTATGGACTTGTATATATTATATACATGTATAACACATATATTAAATGAAAGTATGACAATTTATATCGTATATTGGCACCAGGACCAGAATTGAGAATCACAGGCTTAATGTCATGAAACCAAAAAAAACAAACAAAAAAAAACATCACATATTTTCTTCTTTTTTCTTTCTTTTTTTTTCAAACATTCTTTAGTTGATTTACTTGTGTGCTTTGCATCATTCTCTTGATGCATCACCCAACCTTTCTAAAGCTTGAAAACATGATCTGCTGTCCTGCAGTCACCTGTAAAATGTCTTACAGCATTGAATTTATTGTTCCTTCAATGATTGCAAAATGTGCAGGCCCTGAGGCAGCAAAGTAGTGCTAAACCATCATGCTCTCTCCACCATGCTTTACAGTTGGGATGAAGATTTTGTTGATGACCAGTAGTCTTTTTCCTCTAAATCACAGGTCATGGGGACTCACCGTTCTGCACATTTTATACGTCTCTCTTATATGATACATTCAGTTCAGTTCATAGAGGTATCTTTTAACAATCTTGTGATCTGAATCAGCTGTGTTTGATAAGAAAGACGTACAAAATCTCTAGAGCTGTCAGTTTTTATATATATTAGGGCTTTCAGTTTAACGTGTTAACTTAATTAATTAGTTATGAAAAAATAACGCGATTAAAATATTTTAACAGTTAACGCACTGGCACATATGATTGCCAGTTGACAAATATGATGCAGGGCAACAACTCCATAAATGCAGTTATGCCCTAAAATTCAAGATATTGGGGTAAAAAATGTACCTGTATGAGTTTTTGTCTCATATTTATATCATATGATAAGCGATATCACACGAGCAGCAAGAGCAATATCACAAGAGTGCTGCTTTTGTCACGAAGAACACGAGTGCAAATGTGATTTTATACAACAGTTCAGTAAATAAGAATTTAATATTGTGCTATATTTTAAACACAAATTTGTTTTGTTTTGTTCAATTTTGCCAACGAAAATTTTACCTAAAAGCCACAGCAGAATAGTTGTGCATCTCTGAGCAACACAGCCGTGTTTAGTTTCTGAATGATTCCGCGTTTTGAATGAATTGTGTGAACCAATGATTCAGTAGCCCATTCATAGAGAGAGCCGTTTACTGAAATCCTGAATGAATCAGCCGTTTGAATGAATCGACTCATAAAGACATTTATATATATATTTCATAGCTAACCTTTTTCAGGTAACCACATTACAAAATCAAAATGTAATTTAAATTGTTTAGATTTAATTTAAAAAAAAAATAAGCAGACAAAAATAGATATGGGACCAGTGAGAAGATGAAAATTCAAATGAGTAATTCTGTGTTCTCTAAATATGAAAGAACAGGGTAAAAAAGAAGAACATACATTGATCAGCCACAACATTAAAGCCAATTAAAACTAATATTGCATATAGGTCCCCCTCGTGCTGCCAAATCAGCTCTGATGTGCTGAGGCATGGACTCCACAAGACCTCTGAACATGTCTGTGGTTTCTGGCACCAAGACATCAGCAGAAGATCCTTTAAGTCCTGCATGTTGTGAGGTGGAGCCTCCATGGATGGGATTTGTTGGTCCAGCACATCCCATAGATGCTCAGTTGGATTAAGATCTGGGTAATTTGGAGGCCAAGGCAACACCTTGAAATCTTTCTCATGTTCCTCAAACCATTCCTGAAGAAGTGCATTATCTTGCTGAAAGAGGCTACTGGCATCAGGGAATACCACTTCCATGAAGGGGCATTCGTGGTCTGCAGCAATCTTAGGTAGGCGGTGCGTGTCAAAGCAACATCCATATGAATGCCAGTGTGCAAGGTTTCCCAGCAGAACATGATCCAGAGCATAACACTGCCTCCATCGGCCAGCCTTCTTCCAATAGTGAATCCTGCTGCCATCTCTTCCACAGGTAAATGACACACAAGTACCTGGCTGTCCACCTCATCTTAATGAAAACGTGGTTTATCAGACCAGGCAACCTTCTTCCGTTGCTCCATGGTCCAGTTCTGATGCTCACATTGCCCATTGTAGGCACTTTCAGTGGTGGACATGGGTCATCATGGGACTCTGTCCAGTCTGTAGATACACAGTCCCATAAGCAGCAAATTGTGATACACTGTGTGTTCTGACACATTGCTATTATAGAATTTCTATCATTGAATTACAGTAGCTCTTCGGTGTGATCAGACCAGACAAGCTCGCCTTCTCTCCCCACATGCATCAACAAGCCTTGGGCTCTCGTGACCCTGATGCCGGTTCACCGATTGTCCTTCCTTGCACCGCTTGGTAGGTACTAACAACTGCACACCAGGAACACCCCACAACACTTGTCGTTTTGAAGTTACTCTGACCCAGTCAGCAGTTTGGCCTTTGTCAAAGTCACTCAGATCTTTTCACCTGACCATTTTTCATGCTTCCTACACATGAAATTCAAGAACTGACTGTTCATCAGTGGTTTTAAGTCTATGTAATTCTTGCTTACCAAACAGAACAAAAGAAGATTAAACGTCACCAAATTCTGATCCAGAGTCATAATCATTTGGATTGGAATTATGGTTTTCATGCTGGCACTTAAAACATACCTTATGGTGAGTTCTAAAACTTGAGTAGGTGAGAATTATTCATGCTGCAGTGCTGACTGTCATACATAGCTGAGAGCATTTTCACACTCCAATGTTTGGTGCAAACCTGAGTTCATTTGACATCAGAGTCTGGCTGCTGTGAAAACTGAACTAAGGTGCATGCCAAGAAACTTGGTACAACAGGAGTAGTACTGTGATGTTGTGGACTTTAGTGTGTTTCACATTCGGTATAAAAGCTAATCTAAATATAGCTAATGCATTAGTCTCACTACTGTTTGTCTCTTTTGTTCCATGGAAGAAAGATTGGAATCGGTGTTGGGGGTAACACATTACAAGTAATGTGAGTTAAGTAATCAGATTACTTTTTTCAAGTAACTAGTAAAGTAACGGATTACTTTTTAAATTACAAGAAATTATCTGTTACTTTTTCAAATAAGTAATGCCAGTTACTTTGTTTTCCCATATACTGACAGACAGCTCTCCTGTTACAATGTCGAGAGACATCAGAAGTAAGTGCAGAGGTGTTGTGTGTGCTGTTTTTTTTTTTTTTTTTTTTTTTTAGTTTTTTGTTTCTAAAGTAATGCTGGTAACTATGGTGAAAAAAGTTACCACTCTGTCTGAAGTATATAAATGCAAAATATTTCTGTAATTATTATTGCCTTGTCACCAAAAAAATAAAGTGGAGAAAGAAAGACAGAAAGAAAGAAAGAAACTCTAAATATGTCATGTGTAAAGGTTTAGGCACATCCCCTAAAGGAATTTTTGGTCAGTAATGACAATTCCAGAACCTATAAACTTTCAGACTCTTGGTACCTCTTGGGAATTATACTTAAACTCAACAACCATGGGCTGTACTAAGCAACTGCCTGAGGATTACAATCTCAAGATAACTCACACTCACAAGGCAGAGGAACGTAATACAGACACATCTAAATGTTTCCTGTTTGCAGTTTTCCCAGTCCAAAATGTCAAGACATTAAAAAGGAACTGTTGAAGTCAAGACAAGATCTAGAAGACCAAGAGAAATCTGTTTGTGAACAGAAGAGGGTGTGCAGGAAGTTTTAACTGGTGCCCTCTCGACCAGTCATGCTCAAATCTGAATGACAGAGACATCAGAACATTTCCTGCTATCGCCATCGCAAAACTCAATGTCTGAACTTCACAACACTTGGATAAGCCAGAGGCATATTAAAACCATGCGTCTAAGTTAAAAACAGAAGACTTTGGGAACAAACATCCTATCGTAAGAAGGGTTTGAAGAATATAATGTCTTGGTACATGTTAGGTATGTGGCGGGCTACAGTACATTTGGGTTTGTGTTCTAGTAAGTGGCTTTGTACTGCATGTGTTGTGTGGACACAAAGAAGAACAGGTTGTACATGTACTTGAGCAGATTTCTGCATATAATACCTCATCATGCAATGATTTTTTTTTAAAAAAAAAAGTCTGTATAGAAATAATTTGGACTTGTATGAGAAGAAACAGCCCTCAAGGCCTCCTGGAAAGTTCTTGCTCACAGTTTGTAAGTATGATCATTTGTAAGCAAACGATTTTAACATTCTCTATTTTTTACTTGTTACACATCACAGCAGGTGTGCAACTGATGATTTATGTTTGGATTTTATTCTTCTTGTGATTGCAAAATGATGGGAAATGTTTTGCTAGACAAGCTTATCACCACATAAACCATTGAATTTTTCCATTAACAATATACACAAAATATATACACACTAACAGTGCACAAAACATTTAAATTAGAACTTTATGACTAATATGAATTTGTTACTGCCATTCTGTCATTTTGTAAATACGACAATTCCTTGAAAGCATTTGATCTTTTTATTACCAATCAATGACGTTAATGAGAAGACACCCATCTGTTATAACACAGATGGTCAGTGAGCTGTTAAAAGGAAACACAGGTGTGAAGTAACACAAACACAGCAGAAGCTTTTTAAACAACCAATGTGAGTAAATGAAAATTGATTACAATTATTTCACCAGATACATCTGGTTATCTGCACAGGTTTTAGGAAGAATTTCAAAGAAGAATTTTTAAAAATCAAACATATTTTATCATACATTTAGTTATTGCCTTTATTTATGTTGTCACAGGTCTTAAGGAAAAATATTACTGATTACGGCAAGGTCTTTTTAATGGCATATAGGACTTGCCATTCTGTGGTGGAAAGCATAACTTAAATGTTTTATTTTCTTAAACTGAGCGACAGAGACACATTTCTGACATACAGAGACTCCCATGAGTATTTTGTTTATAACAAACAGAATTCATATTACATCATGTCACATCATTAAGCACCAATGTTGCTTGAAAGCTGATGGGCACATTGCTTGGCAGCTTCACATAATAACCTTACACTTGTTGATTTTCAAAGAACATGCAAAGTTTCAGCGTGTTCTTTTTAAAAGAATCTCTATAAAAACATCATTAAAAAGGTTTTGACAAACTATTTTTTTAACCTTCTTTATAGTTTCTTTTATTTGATTTTTTTTAATCTTTTTTGTCACAATTATTTTTGCTGCTACCAGTCATTTTTGAGGCTGTTATGTTGATTACTTGGTCCAAACCAGAGTTTGATTCCACTCCACTCCCTCCGCCTCTGCAGATCTCTTTCCACTTTGTGTAATTTGAGTTTGTTTGTGTCACCAGTACAAGTACCACTGTGAATAATCGAGGCAGCTGTTTACCACTGTACGTAAGTAACAAGGTAAATGAAAAATGTTGTCCCTTTGGATTTACCAACAAAACTTTGTTTGCAAAAAACGGCAATTTTGTTTGCATTACAACTTGCAATAAATAAATAAAATTATTCACATCTACTCATGTTGTTCCAAAGCTATTCTTTCTTCTATGGATCATAAAATATTCTGAGAACTATCTCATTGGGTTTTTCCATTGTCTCATTGTTTTTCTTAATGTCTCTCTCTCTCTCTCTCTCTCTCATATACTGTGTGTGTGTGTGTGTGTGTGTGTGTGTGTGTGTGTGTGTGTGTGTGTGTGTGTGTGTGTGAATACAATGGAAGTCACTGCACTGAAAAAAAGGCTTTAATTTTTTTTTAAAAAAATCACACATTTAACACATTTAAAACATTTCAAGTAAATTTTCTACTTACTATTGAACTTAATATTCATATAGAAATGAACTAAATATTACATAATTATATATAATTTCACATATAGAAGTAAAATCTACTTTGAAACCTAAGTTAAATTTAACAAAGAAAATAAATAACTTCAGCTTCGCCAGTAAAAGTTTGAATAATTCTTACTTAATCAAAGCTTACTTGGCAATGCTTTGACTTTACTTAATATAGCACCTAATTAAACCATGCTTTTTAAGAGTACAGTATGTAACTTACAAACATCTAAGTAAATAATACAATAGATATCATGTAGACACCATGTAGGATACTTGGTACACAATATACAATACACAATGACGGTAACATCATGTGGTTCATTTTTGAGTATGAATGTGTATTTTGAGTAGAAAATGAAATCCAGATGTAACAAAATCACAAGTTACTACACTCTAAAAATGCTGGGTTAAATTACAACCCAGCTCTGGGTAAAATATGGACAAACCCAGCGATTGGGTTGTTTTGACCCAGCGGTTGGGTTACTGCTCAGAAGGTTGGGTTAAACATTTACCCCAACCATTTGTTGAAAACAACCTAGTCGCTGGGTTTGTCCATATTTTACCCAGCGCTGGGTTGTATTTAACCCAGCATTTTTTAGAGTGTAAACCTAACAACAAAATCAATGATAAAACAGTGTAAATACAGCTGGAAAACAGGGGGAAAAAATCAACCTTGTTAATTATTCATGCCCCAGTTCATGATGGGAACACCAGTATCAGAAAAGTTGAGTAGGTTTTACTTAATTTTATTTTTATATTTACGCTTTAACTTTTACAAGCTTAAATTACCAACATAGAATTTACTTTGTTTTTTTAAATTATTGCCTGAACTAACTTTTTCATGTGGAAATTACATTTGTTTTTCTGTAGTATTTACTTCATCACAGAATCATTTTTACCAGAGTGGGTTCCAATGTTGTTTGGTTCCCAGCATTCTTCAAAATTTTTCCTATGTGTTCTGCAGAAGAAGAAGAAAAAAGCATACAGGTTTGTGACATTAGGGTGAGTAAATGATAGCATTTTCATTTTAGGGTGAACTATCCCTTTAACTGCTACTAGACAAGAATGAACTGCTACTAAGGAGAATGTTCTTCCCCATCAACAATACAATGAGTTTAAATTTACATACATAACTGCACTCAGGCATCTGTGCTAGTGTTTTGAGATGAATACATGGATGGTTTTTCTGAGTCAACAAAGTTGTGAAGAATTTCACTGTTCATTGGTGCACTCCTGAGCCATCTGTTTCTTTGTGTTAAAGCATTTAGAATCAAAGACACATATATTGCTAACAAGCACTCAGCTATCAATGTTGGTGTCAACAACCTTGTAAAACAAACTTGTTAATTTTTATCTCAAGTTGTTTAATCATGTTTTACCATAGTAAACTCCATGATGTTTAACACCTCACAGGCAACTATGTAATAATTTTCACAGCCCACACCATCGTAAACAAAGTGTTTACCATCTTGATCAATGAACTTTCCTCTGATTTCTCACAGTTCCTTAATAAATGAATGGCTCACTATGATGCTTGTCACAATACCATCTAAAATTTCATTTGCAGATTGCTGTATTCCTTTGTATTAAACTGCAAAGCTGTGCTTCAGTTTTCTAACATAGTGTATTATTCAAAAATAAAATTAAAGTCCAAAGATGACCAAACTAGTAATGGTATTTGAACCCAAAATTTTTAAAAATTGGTTGCTCACACAAAATGAGTTAAAATTAGGCAAATTGAACTTTAATTGCAAAATAATAATAATAATAATAATAATACCGTGTATTTTTGCATTTCCAAAGTCAGCACAGCCCCAGCTGCTACTATAGGCAAAGCGCCTATCCACACTTACAGGTAGGCAGCACAAAATTAGTAAGGAGATGTTCACACTTGATGCATTCTTATATTCAAAAATAGCACGATGGAGCACAACAGAACAAAACTGAATGATGCAAGAATATCAAGACATGTTATTCAAAACTGAACCAGAACTTGACACACATCTTGCAATGGGGTGCTCATCGCACTGACAATGTAACAAAACTCAACGGACAAAGACACCTGTCTGATGCATGAGTAGCACAGACAGAAAACAAGAACAGGACTTAAACGTATTTCCACTTCGGAATGATTGACAGCTCGATTACAAAATGGATTGCTGTGTACTGTAGCCAGTGACTATGGCAGTACAGTGGTATAGAAACAAAACAAATCATATTGACATCGAAAGACACCTTATGTGATGTCTATCCAATGCTGTACTCATCTGCCACATTATTTCAATATCCTTATCACTTTATTTCAATATTCTACATTAGACCTTCTGCTGACTATAAGTAAGTTTGTAACTACATGTCAGCTACCAGTCGTTAGAGTATTAGTAGACTGTCTGCTTAATATCTGCTAACTCTTTATTGTGATGGTCCCCCAAACAGACACTCTACTGACTATAAGTAACTTTGCAAGTACATGTCAACTTATTCTACTTATCCTAACCCAATGTAATCCAAAAGTTATACATGAAAAACTAACCTAAACCTGCCTTGAAAACCAACAAACTGCGTAGGAGACCTCTAGAATGAATGCTTGAAATTGCTCAGATGTTCCATTATGGACCCTAGACAAGTTTCTTATGGCTTTTGAATTTTGTTGTGTTCTACAATAGCACTGATCCTTAATTTGAAACATCTGATTCTGATTATAATGTAAAGATATATGTGTTACAAATGTAACATCTACCACTAGGCCTCCCACGGAGTTGTACATAGCTGGCATGGTTTGGACAGCCATGCTGTGATAGCAAAGAGTACATGAAGAATTTGTCTGGCCAATCAAGCATCTTGCCACAGGGCACATAAGGCTAATCAGCGGCCCCTGCAGCAGGCGTGCTTTTGGGGGTGATGTCATAGTAGATCTGTTTGCTTGAAACACAAGCTTAGGTGATGAGGTCCTGGTGCACACTTTAAATGGTGATTGAACACGTTTTCCTTTTAATAAGAGTCCCGTGTTTCAATGCTAAAATTGTTCATGGGGCTGTTAGGAGGGGACAGTTCTGCTGACAGAAAATGCTGTAACTATGTTATGGCAGGAAAAAATATCTTTACCCATTGACAGCCAATCTAAAGTAGTGTACAGCGACAAAATACTATTAATAATAATAAAAAAGCAAGCATACAGTTCTGCTCATAAGTTTACAGTTACCCCAATCATCCAATTTACAAAGTTCACACCACTTGAATGTTAATGTTGCATTCTTGAGCCTCAGTGAATGTTTTCACCGTTTGGTAATAGTTCAACTGTCCTCAGTATGAAATACAGACACTGTTGGAAAGGGTTCAATATGCAGTTTAACTGGACTAATGAAGAACTATCAAAAAACATAAAAAATCAGTCACTGATCATCAAGGTAAGAACATACAGTATTAAAATTCTGTATTTAACTTGTGGTTAACTTATGTAAATTCAGTTATTATTTTGTCTTGTGGGCAATGATCCCTCTTACTTAAAACTTTGTTTAAAAAATATGTATTATGCAAGGGGTATGTAAATATATAAGCAAAACTGCATACAATTTTGTATGAAATGGACATTTACCTGTGGCACCAGAGTGATTACATGGCATTTACAATTAACTAGTTAAATAAAAATATGGAACTGAGTGTCCGTGAACAAAGATGGCAGCAAGCAAAGCATGCATCAGCCGAGCAACTCCCATTGAGATGCTAACAAATAGCTTTCTCCAGATATTATCCACAAAGATATTTTCCACAAAGGACAATAGGCCAGTTTCACAACAATCGGAAGTTACGTCACCGCTGGGTAATGTTAGTTCCGCTACGGGTCTGCCGCTGTTATATTAGTACCCTCTGTTCTCAAATATCGCTTCTTACCTTTTCTGTTTTGTTTGTTTTCCAAGTTGTTGTTATATCATCTACAAAGAAATGAATTTGTATTTGTTTGTAGCTTATACAGACACTCAGACCCTGCACAAATTTACCGCGGGTGGTGTTGATCACCAGCTGTCCTGTCATTAACAGAAATAGCTACTCATTCAGTGCCTGGTCGTATCAATGAGCGTTTATTTAAATAATATACAGTGCACAGCATAAATGAGTACACCCCCTCTGAATAAATATAAAAGATGTATTTTCTTAATGATCAATAATATAATTCATGGCAAAATTGAAATGTATTAAACATATACTTAATAAAAACAACAAAATATATGCCAATATTTTCTGTAAGATAAGTAAACTAGCCAATTTTGTTTTAATGAAGGATTGCAGAAATGAGTACACCTAGATTTAATTCAGAAAATGTATAATATTCTAGTAATTAGTATGTCCTCCAGAACTGTTAAGTATACTGCTCTGACCTTTCTGGGCACTGAGTGTACAAGTTCATGACAAATTTTCACATCTGTCCTGTTTAACTCCTGGAGGACGACCTCCTTAAATGCCCTGGTCTTTAATGGGGAGTGTTACTCAGCTCATCTCTACAGAATCCCCCACAGCTGCTCAAGAGCTTTAAGATTGGGTGAAATACATGTCCACTGAAGGATTTTCACGTCGGAAAAACGCATATCATCACTGTCATGTTGAAAAAATGGCCAACAACTCAGGGAATGAGGGGAGGGTAGCAT
>JAFVLL020043415.1:0-10113 GCA_021397915.2 Tor tambroides
TTTTATAATTGAAAAACTATGAAGGAATATGTATAATGACTAAAATAGTTTGTATAATTCTGCAATACATTTGGTGGTTATTTTTCCTCAAACGGAGGGGTGGGGATATAGAAAATATCTAGAAATATTTTCAGAAAAAATAAAGCAGGAATCTCATTTTTCATGGTATCTTCTTCAAATTTGAAATATAAACTCATGAGACACGTGGCTTTCAACCCATTACTTTTCTGGATTGCTCCAGGACTTATTTCATGTATTTGTATATGAAATAAATAAACATTCAGTGTGGAAAAACATTTTTCAAGGCACTTCAGTGTGTATAACTTTTTAACTTTTTGAGCATTATCAACTCTGGATGATGGATAGTAAAGCCTAGACTGTCTTCTTTCCAAAGATACCTAAATTGTGTGTGTAGCACACTTTGTCAGGAAGTGTTACCATTTTAATTTAGGTAGGTCATTTTCACCTGTGAGGCCCAAAATGGAGGGGCGCAGGTCAACAGGTTAACTATTTAAACATTAAACATCAACTAGATTCACATATTAAAAATGTCAAAAACACCATCAAATTTAGGTAATGGGGAGGTTAATTCACCCAGTGTTTAGAGTAATTTCACATGAACTCTACTATTCTCACAAAAGGTACTTTGAGCTCATGAAACTGCATCTTACACTTCAAATGTTTGCCCAAAAAAAAAAAAAATCATAAGAGGTACTTGTTAGGTAATTAAGGTAGTCTGTCCTTACTTACCCTCATGTTGTTCCACGTCAATAAGACCGTCGTTTCATCAAAAATTCCATCAAATTTCATCATCGGATATCATCAAAAATATTTTAATTTGTTTTCTGAAGATGAAGAAAGGTCTTACAGGTTTGGAACAACATGAGGGTCATTAATGTGCAACTGCTGCTGCTTACTATTTCAAGAATTCCCATTTTAATTACAGTTGTGTGGTTCTCCAATGGCTCTGTACTCTGTAAAAAAATAATTTAAAAAAGAAGTATAAAATAGCAATGTCAATACTAAGTCTACATTAGAATTAGCAGCCTACATTACACTGAGCTATGTCTCAAGGCAACACTCAATAAAGCAACTCCTCGCAAATTACATTTAAGAGCTAATAATATTTGACATTAAAATGGAATAAACATACAGTATATCCAATAAGAACTACTGTTAAGTAATCACTGTGAAATTCGTAGTGGTTCCTTTTCTACACCAAATGGTGCCTCGTGAGCTCAGACCTAGCAATGGTGGGTTACACTAATGGGAACAAAAAAATAGTTATAGCAAAAACGTATTCCTTGTGTCTCATACATTTCATATATTCATCATAAAGTGAGATAAAAATTATTTAGTTCAATAACTTTAGGCAACTGAGAGATAGGGTGTGCGATATTGACAAAAAATGATATCTCAATATTTTCTGGGATTTTATCGATAATGATAATTAGACAATATTTTGCTGATTGTGTTATTGTGCTGGTATCTTAAGGACTACCGGTTCCTAAAGTTTTTGATATGAATTATTTGTGTTGGTGAAATAATGTGTCTAAAACGCAAGTCCCTTTAATATTAATTTCTTGTTTATTGAACTGTTGTAAAGACTGAATAATGCAGTGAAAAAACGCACTGTAAATGCGCACGCGCACTAGTCTAATCTTCATCACGTAACAATGTATTCGTGCACTCTGTAAGTCAGGCATGTTTTGTTTGTTTTTTTGCGATATACATGATAATGTCAAATCCCACATTGTTAAAACAACAATTACAATATTATCACAGACGATATATATCGCAAATATCCAAATAGGCAATGTACAAAACAGCAAAAACACAATATATAATATAGGCAATTATGTGTACCGGTCTGATATGTGCAAATTTGAAATGGAAAAAAATAAATATGTGTGGTGAATAAATAATGTATAATAGAGTTGCGTGTTCCGCGTTTTATTGTCAAGTATTCATGAGATGGATTGCCTGAGGGAAGAAACTGTTCCTGTGTCTGGTCGTTCTGGTGCTCAGAGCTCTGTAGCGTCGACCAGATGGTAACAGTTCAAAGAGGGAGTGTGCTGGATGTGAGGGGTCCAGAGTGATTTTGCCAGCCCTTTTGCTCACTCTGGATGGAGTACAGTTCTTGAAGAGTGGGGAGGGTTGTACCAATGATGTCCTAAGATGGCGCCGCAGATGGCAGCTATTGTGCGTTGTTCTTCAGTGTTTGTACTGTTTTTGTTTGTTTTTCCTGTTTTTTGTTTCTCAAACACGATCAGTTTTACCAGGGATGACCTGCTGAACATTCGACAGAACACACCACAAAATCTTTTACCGTATTTTGATTATTCGGACGTTTTGCTGGACATTGTAGTTGGCGGAGGCGTAGCTCTGGTCAAACGCTTCAGGACCTGCAGACGGGGGAAGCAAGCCGGCACGCTTGTGAAGCTTCGTCAGCGTGGATTTAAAATGGCGTTGCCTAGCATCCATCTAGCAAATCTCCGCTCTCTACCCAACAAAACGGAAGAACTCCTCCTGCTCTCCCGGACAAACAAGGATTTTTCAAACTCTGCTGCTCTGTGTTTCACGGAAACCTGGCTGAATGGCGACATACCGGACAGCGTGCTACATCTGCCTAACTTCCAGCTGATCAGAGCAGATCGCGACGCAGAATCAACGGGGAAATCGCGCGGCGGCGGGACGTGCTTTTACATCAATGAGAGGTGGTGTACAGATGTAACTGTGTTAAAGAAGATGTGCTGTTCTGATCTAGAAACGCTCTTCATTAACTGCAAGCCGTTCTATTCGCCGCGGGAGATTTGTTCGTTCATTCTCGTGAGTGTCTACATTCCACCGCAAGCGAACGCGAGATCAGCTTTACAGAAACTCGCTGATCAGATCACAGACACAGAACAAAAACACCCGGACTCTGTTTTAATCATTCTCGGGGACTTTAATAAAGCAAATCTCTCCCGCGAACTGCCAAAATACAGACAGCACATCACATGTCCCACCAGAGACAGTAATATATTGGATCACTGTTACACAGCGATAAAGGACGCATATCACTCTGTCCCACGAGCAGCTTTAGGACTCTCTGATCACTGTTTGGTTCATCTCATACCGACCTACAGGCAGAAACTTAAATCTGCAAAACCTGTATTAAGAACTGTTAAAAGATGGACTAATGAAACAGAGTGGGGTCTACAAGCCTGTTTCGACCTTACTGATTGGACAGATTTTGAAGCTGTGAGCGAGCAAAAGGGCTGGTAAAATCACTCTGGACCCCTCACATCCAGCACACTCCCTCTTTGAACTGTTACCGTCTGGTCGACGCTACAGAGCTCTGAGCACCAGAACGACCAGACACAGGAACAGGTTCTTCCCTCAGGCAATCCATCTCATGAACACTTGACAATAAAGGCGGAACACACAACTCTATTTATTCACCTCACATACTTATTTTTTTTTTTCATTTCAAATTTGCACATATCAGACCTGTACACACATAATTGTCTATATTATATATTGTGTTTTTGCTGTTTTGTACATTGCATATTTGTATATTTGTATATTATTCTTTTTATTATCTGTGTCCTGTCCTGTTGCTGTCTTTCTGTTGCACTGTAGAGCTTCTGTCACTATTACAAATTCCTTGTATGTGTAAACACACCTGGCCAATAAAGCTCATTCTGATTCTGATTCTGATGATTCGCTCAGCAGTCCGGACTACCCTCCGTAGTCTTCTGAGTCAGATTTGGTAGCTGAGCTGAACCAGACAGTTATGAAGTGCAGAGGACAGATTCAATGACGGTGGAGTAAAACTGTTTCAGCAAGTCCTGTGGCAGGTTGAACTTCCTCAGCTGGCGAAGGAAGTACAACTTCTGCTGGGCCTTTTTAACTCAATGTGATTGTCCCACTTCAGGTCCAGAGAAATTGTGGTGCCCAGGAATCTGAATGACTCCACTGCAGTCACAGAGCTGTTCATGATGGTGAGTGGGGGGAGAGCAGGGGGGTTTCTCCTGAAGTCCACGATCATCTCCACTGTTTTGAGCGTGTTGAGCTCCAGGTTGTTAAGACTGCACCAGACAGCCATCTCCTTAACCTCCTGTCTGTAAGCAGACTCGTCACCGTCCTGGGTGAGGCTGATCAGTGTGGGGTCGTCTGCAAACTTAAGGAGCTTGACAGAGGGGTCTTTAGATGTGCAGTCGTTGGTGTACAGGGAGAATAGCAGTGGTGAGAGAACACAACCCTGAGGAGCTCCAGTGCTGATGGTGCGGGTGCTGGATGAGAATTTTCCTAGCCTCACTAGCTGCTGCCTGTCTGTCAGGAAGCTATTGATCCACTGACAGACGGAGGTGGGGATGGAGAGCTGTGTCAGTTTATTCTGAAGGTTGTACTGGATGATGGTGTTAAAAGCGGAGCTGAAGTCTACGAACAGGATCCTCACATAAGTCCCTGGTCTGTCCAGATGCTGCAGGGTGAAGTGCAGTCCCATGTTGACTGCATCATCCACAGACCTGGTTGCTCTGTAGGCAACTGCAGGGGGTCCAGTAAGGGTCCAGTGGAGGCCTTCAGATAAGCCAAAACCAGTCTTTCAAATGATTTCATGGCCACAGACGTTAGAGCCACAGGTCTGTAGTCATTAAGTCCAGTAATTTTGGGTTTCTTTGGGACGGGGATGATGGTGGAGCGTTTGAAGCATGAGGGGACTTCACACAGCTCCAGTGATCTGTTGAAGATCTGTGTGAAGATGGGGGCCAGCTGGTCAGCACAGAGTTCTAGGCAGGCCGGTGACACACCGTCTGGGCCAGGTGCTTTCCTTCTTTTGTTCTTTCTGAAGACCTGGCGCACGTCTTCTTCACTGATCTGAATTGTAGGTGTGGGGGAGAGGGGGGTTGCTGGAGGTGTTAATGGTTGTGTGGAGAGGTGTTCAGGGCGGGTGTGGGGTGATTTTTCAAAACGGCAATAAAACTCATTCAAGTCGTCTGCCAGTTGTTGACTCTCCAGGGTGCTGGGGGATGGTGTCTTGTAACTGGTGATATCTTTCATACCTTTCCACACTGAAGCAGGATCGCTGGAAGATAATTTTTTCCTTAACTTGTCAGAATAATTCCTCTTTGCCACTCTGATCTCCTTTTCCAGTCTGTATTTGGCCTGTTTGTACAAGACTTTATCCCCCTTTCTGTAAGCATCTTCTTTGGCATGACGGAGCTGTCTGAGTTTTGCAGTGAACCATGGTTTGTCGTTGCTGTAGATTAAATGAGTCCTGGTAGGAATGCACATATCCTCACAGAAACTGATATAAGATGTTACAGTCTCTGTGAGCTCGTCCAGATCGGTGGCAGTGGCTTCAAAAACAGACCAATCAGTGAGAGAGAAACAGGCTTGTAAATCCCACTGTGTTTCATTAGTCCATCTTTTAACAGATCTTAATACAGGTTTTGCAGATTTAAGTTTCTGCCTGTAGGTCGCAAATGCAGATGAACCAAACAGAGTGATCAGAGAGTCCCAAAGCTAAACGCGGACGGATTGATATGCGTCCTTTATCGCTGTGTAACAGTGATCCAATATATTATTGTCTCTGGTGGGACATGTGATGTGCTGTCTGTATTTTGGCAGTTCACGGGAGAGTTTTGCTTTATTAAAGTCCGAGAGAATGATTAAAACAGAGTCTGGGTGTTTTTGTTCTGTGTCTGTGATCTGATCAGCGAGTTTCTGTAAAGCTGAGCTCACGTGCGCTTGCGGAGGAATGTAGACACTCACGAGAATGAACGAGCAGAACTCCCGTGGCGAATAAAATGGCTTGCAGTTAATGAAGAGCGTTTCTAGATCTGAACAGCACATCTTCTTTAACACAGTTACATCTGTACACTATCTCTCATTGATGTAAAAGCACGTCCCCCCGCCGCGCGATTTACCCGTTGATTCCGCGTCCCGATCTGCTCTGATCAGCTGGAAGTTAGCCAGATGGATCGCGCTGTCCAGTATGTCGCCATTCAGCCAGGTTTCCGTGA
The DNA here is from genome assembly GCA_021397915.2 of Tor tambroides. Taxonomy (NCBI): domain Eukaryota; kingdom Metazoa; phylum Chordata; class Actinopteri; order Cypriniformes; family Cyprinidae; genus Tor; species Tor tambroides. The sequence continues at coordinate 6,012 of JAFVLL020043415.1, forward strand.
AACACAGAGCAGCAGAGTTAGAAAAATCCTTGTTTGTCTGAGAGAGCAGGAGTTTGTCCGTTTTGTTGGGTAGAGAGCGGCGATTCGCCAGATGGATGCTAGGCAACGCTGTTCGAAATCCGCGCCGTCTGAGCTTCACGAGCACGCTGGCTCGCTTCCCCCGTCTGCGCTTCCCTGAATCGTTTGACCAGAGCTACAGCTCCGCTAACTACAATGTCCAGCAAAACGTCCAAATAGTCAAAATCCGGAAAAAAGATTTTGTGGTGTTCTGCTGAATGTTTAGCAGGTCATCCCTGGTAAAACTGATCATATTTGAGTAACAAAAAACAGGAAAAACTGTGGCGCCATCTTAGGTGTTGATCAGTACTCCTGAGCCCATGTGACTATATTTAACACCGCAGGATGACAGTTTCTTATGCAATGCTATCTGAGGGCTCAAAGGTCAAGCACATTCAACTGAGGTTTCCTGCCTTGCCCTACATGTACTGTGATTTCTCTGGATTCCCTGAATCTTTTCACAATGTTATGTATGGTATTTGGTGAAAGACCTAAATTCTTTGCAATTTTGCATTGCGAAATGTGATTTTTTATTTATTTGACACTTCTCTCGTGAAATTTGGCACAAAGTGATGAGCCATGATCCAACTTTGTTTGCAAAGACTGAGATGCTCCTTTTATACCAAAATATATTTCCTTGACCTATTACCAATTCACTTGCTTATTGTGAACTGTTTCAAAACAGTTTAAAGGGATAGTTCACCCAAAAATGAAAATTAGCCAAAGATTTACTCACTCTCAGGGCATCCTAGGCATGTCTGACATTCCTCTTTCAGACGAAAACATTCGGCGTTATATTCAATATTGTCCTGTCTGTTCCAATCTGTATAATTGGAGTGAATGGTGCCCGTTTCTGAATCTGAAAAAAAGTATCCATCCATCTCAAAACTACTCCACAGGGTGTTAAAAAAATGACTTTTGAAGCGAAACGATGCGTTAGTTTAAGAAAAATGTTGTTTCTTAAAACTTTATGAACCGTTTAGTCCAGCTTTCGGTCTCTCAAGCAGGTGCGTTCCCGCGAGCGTATAACGTAGCGCCGCGAAAGGCGCAATGTAAGCGCCGGGGAGAAGTGCGTAGTCTTGCGAGAGTAAGCTCCTGAAAGAAGCGTGTAGTCTTGTGAGAGTAATCTCCTGGGAGAGTGAGGAACACGGAAGCACAGGGGAGAAAGGAAAACAAATCACCTGTCACGAACTATTACTACAAAACAAAGATTCTTAGTGAAAAATGTAGGAGGATTTTGATATAAGGCAAGAGGAGAGGCACGGCCATATTTGTTTGAACCGGAGTTTACCGACCAGGAATTTTCGCGGCACTACGTCATAAGCTTGCGGGAACGTGCCTGCTTGAAAGACTGGAAGCTGGACTAAACGGTTTATAAAGTTTTAAGAAACTATATTTTTCTTAAACTAACGCATCGTTTCACTTCAAAAGTCCTTCATTAACACACTGGAGCCCTGTGGAGTAGTTTTGAGTTGGATGGATACTTTTTTTTGGATTCAGAAACAGGGGCACCATTCACTGCAATTATACAGATTGGAACAGATAGGACAATATTGAATATAACTCTGAATGTGTTCGTCTCAAAGAGGAATGTCAAACACACCTAGGATACCCTTAGAATGAGTAAATATTTGGCTAATTTTCATTTTTGGGTGAACTATCCCTTTAAAGTGGATATTCAATAACCTTTTCACTTTTATTTTGCCTCTGTCCCAACTTTTTTGGAGTGTGTTGCAGCCAAAAACAAAATTTGTTCATATTTACAAAATACATTTACGTTGGTCAGTGAAAATATTTTCAATCTTTTCTTTTTGCTTTTGTCAATTAAAAGTTAAAGAGAATTAACAAATAACAGATTCTTGATTTTATTACATTTTACAAAACATCCCAACTTCTCTGGAACTGGGGTTGTAATGCAGATAAACTGTTTATTTGTTTGTTTGTTTATTTAAAATAAATAAATAAAAATGCTAGGGGGGCAAAGTTCAGTTGGTGATCATTCCAACAATGTCAAAAAAGGTGGAAACATTGTAGTAGCTGGAAAAGTATAATAAATCATAAATCATTAAACCAGGCTAATTGTCAGCATGTTCATTTTGGAATGTTTGATCTCAGAAAACGGTACCAACATCAGATGTTCAACTACACTGATATTCTATGGTAAAACAAGATCCTTGATTTTTTTTTTTTTTCTTCTTGAATCCATGGAAAGTAGCAGAAACACTTAAATAACATGTAAATATCAGGTATGATTTACTTGTTTCACTTGTTGAACAGAATCTGTTGCAGGAATAACAAAGTCTGTTCACATCTCTGTGGTTAGATCAGTGTGCAAAATAATGTGTCTTTGACCTTCATTGTGTATGTTTTGATTATACTGTGTTGTAAATAAAATACAAATAAATAAAAAAAAAAAAAATTTTTTCAATCTCCTCACATTCTCTCTTACCTGCTTCAAAGTCACAGTCAAACTGATGGGCCATTATGGGGCCATTAGGGGTGGGCCCTTTGTCTCTAGGGTAAAAATCACTTAATATTCAAAGCCATTGCCACTCCCTCGCATATAGGCTTTCGATCACAAAACATGTCTTTAAAAATTTAAATGAATATATTGTTTTCTGTGAAGGACTAAGCAGAATGATTTTCACATAATTGTTAAGTAAATATTCCAGCCTACAAGACTGATTACTCAAAAGTCTTATTCAGGACTATTTAGTGTGGGTTTTATGGTCTTATTTCAGCTACATTTTTTACCCCAAAACTTACTAACCATGCATAATATTTTTTTTCTAAAAAATGCAAACATGCACATCCTTCTTGGTCCCATAATATTGTAGCACAGTTTGTGCTGAATACAAAAAAAATACATGTTGGTCAACAGTATAAGTAGCTGAAATAAGCACAAATATAAGGGCATGTCAAAACATCTCAAGGGCTCCAAAATCACCTCAGACCCCAGAGGATTAAATGTTCGATTCAATATTATACAATGAGTAATGTTCAACTGCTATTTGACACAACAGAGCTCATCAATGGATCAAGAAGATAGGAGATCTATGTGTTCAGTCCAACGGAAAGAGAGAGCAGTAGATTTTGAATACAAAAAGCTTGGAAAACACGATGGAATACATGAAGAGATTAGAGAAAGCAGTTCTTATGACAGTAAGTCTTCTACAGTTGCAACCAAATGCGAACAAGAATATTTTCATAGACCAATTCAATTTAAAGTCAAACGTGTCTGATTCTAAAGGCGCACCTAGTTTTGCTAATTAATAAGTTTTACACAAACACACACAAATAATAATTCAAAAACTTTTTAGGGCTTGATTAAGGATTTGGCAACAACTTAAAGCTTTAAGCAACTGAAGCAATTTGTGTAATTTAGATTGATAATTAAAACAAGTACAAACAATTGACCAGTTACACAAGTAAATTCTTCTCAGGTAAATTGATCTTGTTTCAGAAATATTCCATTATTTTTACCCCAAGAAAAGAATATTGATTTAGATTTTTAGTCATCTGGGAAATTACAGTATGCAGGTACAAAACAATAAAATTGGTATTAAAAGCTCCATATTTGAAGGAACAGAGGGTAGGAAATAGAATAAAGCTCATTCAAGTGCACATAATCTTTCTGTAAAATATTTTCAAGTAAAACTTGCACACGTTCTGACATGGATATGCATATTATTTTGATGCAATTATAATATAAAGAAGAACACTGAATGATTGCTTCATGTGTCCAAAGAACTTAAGAATGACTTTGCAAATGCTGCTTGTGTAGTTCAAATGTTAAATGAGTGACAATAATTTCCACAGATTCAGAATGTTTCTATAATCAGCAACAAAGCTGGAATCTGTATCATTCCTACATACAGGTGCATCTCAGAAAATTAGAATATGGTGAAAAAGTTCATTTTTTTCTTGTAATTTATTTCAAAAAGTGGAACTTTCATATATTTTAGATTCATTACATGTAAAGTAAAACACTTCAAAAGTTGTTTTGTTTTAATTTTGATGATTAGAGCTTACAGCTAATGAAAGT
>JAFVLL020043416.1:0-11206 GCA_021397915.2 Tor tambroides
TGCCGAGGTGGAGGGTTCTGAAGCCAAGGCTGTTCTGCCGCCCTTTGAACCCTTTTCTCCGGCCTCGGTTGGGTCTGGAGTTGATGCGAGACTGAAGGTCCGCTTAGCGCGAGTCCAGATGGAGGCGCGCGAGAGGGCGGAGGATCGTCAAGCAGAAAGAGAATTGCGTCTGAAAATCCGCAGATTGGAGATTGAAGCAGAGATGCAGATAAAGATGCGGGAATTAGATTTAAAGGCGGCCAAAAGTGCACCCGCTCCAGTTGTCCAGTCAGAATATAAAATATCACAGAGACTGTGATGTTTTATTTGTTCATTGGCTCCGCTGAGACACTTGTCAATCATATCAGTTCACCAAGGTTACAGTGGGCTGTTAGCTACATTGCCGTCAATTGCAAAATGCCGAACGGAGTGTTAGCACTATCTGCCGACTGTGTTTTTCTCTCGAGATGACATACACTGCTTCCTCCGACCTTTCCAGTCATCTTCATCCTCTCACTTCACACGGACAATGTGGCGGCTTTCTGGCTAGACAACCATGTGGAGACCCACAGGGAGACAGAGGGAATGGAAAATCAGTGTGTTTGCCTCTCCATCTCTCACGATACTGTTCCTTCTCATCATGATGTTTCTCGGGAGAGCCTGAAAGAAGAGCTACATGACTTTAACAGAAAATAAAGCAAAGAACAGTGGCTCCACACTGCAAGATTTGCTCCCTCAGTTTACTAATGTTTACTGACTAGGCCAGACTTCCCCATGGAGTCCGGCACTGGCTGAATGACATTGGTGCGCCACTTATTTGTAGACTGGTCTGGCTGGTATATGTCTATAGACTCCAGGTCTATGCAGAGAGGAGATCCAGTGCAGATTTGATTTCAAATCTGTAATAATGCACACCCTGAACAAATTTTTACACCACGTCCTGTGTTATAGAATCAGTTCAGTGAGGGATGTTCACTCTGATGACAATTTGCAACAAAGGGATTTTTCCCAATTTTCAATTGTAATTCTCAATTTGAGATTTATTTTAGTTTTCGTTTGGTTATTTTATAGTAGTTAACATTTGAAGTGAATCAAAAAAGTTCATCAAAGTTGTCCTAAGACAAGAACGCATTTTGGTTTTAGGTTTTAGGGCAAATTTGATGAAAGGTTTTGATCCAACTTCAAATGTTGACCAGTGTAGTTTAATTCTCATTTTAGTGTTTTATGACAAAATATTTTATTTTGGCAATTGGCAACAAGAAGGCGATCAGAAGTATTTTCGCTGTCAGTGTGAACGCCCCTTAAGTCCTCAGTTCTGACTCTGTATCTTTGATCTGCATTATCCCAGAAATCATTATAAATGCACTGTAATTAAGATGCTCAAGGGAGCCACTGGAAAGACTTGATGAATCAGAGCTCTTTAATAATTCATGCTGATGATTTCTCACATTAGCGCTCTTGGTAGGATAAAGTTTAAGTTTGTAAACTTCAGTTCAAATGTCTGACCTTGCATTATTATAAAGGTTAGTGAAACTCAAGATTAAGTTCCTCTAGCTGTCACGATACACTACCACAGTCACAGTATAACAGGGATAAATGGGGTTGGTTCTTTCACCGTATCAGCTCTCGAGGCTGCTTGTTTGATCAAAGGGTGGTGAAATTTATAAAGGCAGAGCTTCAAGGTCACATTGCCACACTTTTTTTTTGTGTTGGTGTGTCAAACATCCAAGTAAAAGCAGGGCTTTCCCAACACTAGAGGATACAGTTGTTGTAATTTCTCTGTTTTGGGCTACACCTCACGTTGGTGGTTTAAAAAAAACACAGCCTTTCTGCTGGACAGAAGACGGTGAAGGTATAGCTTGTGATTGACTACAAAGATGATTGGACTTGTTCTTTGACAAATTACTTTTCTTGCTTCATCGTTCTTTCAGAGATCTGGAATTAAACTTTGACGAGATGTAAATTTGCTTGTGTAAGCTCACTGAACTATACTTGGTGACTTGGACTCTCAGGTATGACTGAGATGCTATTTTTCATCTGGAATAAAACCAAATCAAATCAACTCCTGCGCAAATATTAATAGGGTCTTGAAGCTGTTGTTTGAATTCATACTGGTATTGACCAGACTACCTAGATGAATGAAACTAAACAGAAGTAATAATTTATTTTCATTTTGCGTCATGCTTTTGTAACAATGGTTTAATTGTTTCTGACTCGGTGGAGAGATGACGAGCCACAGGGAATGTTCTACATGTTGGCGAGGGTGGAGAGGTCAAGTCATTTCAAATTTGCCATGACTAACCTTCCACAATGCAGCCGCTGGCCTGTACTTTGTCAACCAGGCAGGAAGACACATCTCCTGACCAATCTCATGGAGCTCCATGAATCACATCTCCTGCTGTGGGAGACTCCTCCACCTCTTTAAAGGTTAAACTATGCGTTTTGCATTCATTAAAATGCATCAACATACATGTCTTCCCAGCAGCTCTCTTTTCTGGTGGCAGTTACAAAGGGAGGAAATGATCAATGTCTGATCATGGTGCTGGTTCACCCTAAGGAGGTCTGTGATACCTGGAGATGGCTATCCGTTAACATTCCCATTCATCTCAATGGCAGTTGCCTAGATGCTGTGGAAGTACAGTATGTAATTTCAGTCTTTTCCCACCCATTTGGGATGTTGGTCTGTAGCATGTTCTAGCAAGACTTCCTTGGGCAGTTAGCCTCATCAACATAAACTATCCTTCATCAGCATGAGCAAGCATAAACAAGTTTTGCTGAACAACGGTGCATTTCATAAAAGTATCATTAACCAACTATGATCGCAAGGTGTTACCAACATGGGTTAACGATTCAGTGTTTCCCGGATGAGAACAACTTGAACTGAATTGAGCTGAGTAATGAAACTGTTGTCTTCTATAAGCCTTTGAAGTAATTTCATAGCCTAATTGATGAACTTTGCAACACTGAACTGAATTGAATCAACACTGAACTAAACTGAGCTAAATAATGGCACTATTGTTTTCTTCAGAGATGAATTAGTTTTAAAATTGATAAATTTTGCAACATTAACACTGTTATTTTTTTTCTTTATTTCCATCTATATTGTATAAAAGGATATAAAAATAAATGTCACTTGTTTTGATTTTCCTAAAACCATAGTTTTAAGAAACGTGAAAACCGCACTGCAAAGTGGTGTGGTTGAAACTCCAGTTCTCAATCTGTGGTTAGAAGCATAGTTTCTTGTTGTGGACTTGTGGACTTAAATCATATAAATCATGCTCTTAAGCAAAGTAAGCAAGGTAACATGTAGTATAATCCATATCTATTTATCCATGTATACATATAAACAAATCTCATTCTAAATCTTTTAGTTTAGTTCAAGAAAATAACAGTGCTGTTGCACGTGCTCTCGAGTATCCTGATAATTTACTCACCCCCATGTCATCCAAGATGTTCATGTCTTTCTTTCTTCAGTCAAAAAAAAAAAAAAAACTTAAGGTTTTTGAGGAAAACATTTCAGGATTTTTCTCCATATAGTGGACTTAAATAGCGGCCAATGAGTTGAAGGTCCAAACTGCAGTTTCATTGCAACTTCAAGCCGAGGAATAAGGGTCTTATCTAGCGGAACTATCTGTCCTTTTCTTAAAAAAAAGTATATCCTTTTTATCCACAAACACTCATCTTGCACTAGCTCTGCGATGTGCGTCCACGACTTCACGCATTACGTAATCACATTGGAAAGGTCACGCGGGGTTAGTTCTTTGTCTGTGTACTTCGGTTCAAAAAGGTAGGATAGGGTGAAAAACTCAACTTCAAAATCATCCGACATTGTTGTTTTACCTTTTTTGTAAAGGACGTTTGACTTTCTTTGCATGTTTGCTTTGTAGACACTGGGTCGGTAGTTCTGCCTACGTCACTTGTGACTAGGGCCGTCGCGGTTAAGGAATTTTCCTTGCGGTAATTTTCAGTTGCTCAATAGCGCGGTATGCGGTATTACCGCATATATATATATATATATAATCTGGGTGTGTATGTGTTACGATGTAACGAGGTCATATTCAGAAACCAATGAAACCGAAACTAAATCGCGTTGAAACAGGAAGTGAAGTAAACAGAAGAGAATGACAAAATAACGGTCCACATAGCAAAACATAAACCTGACAATAAAGTTAGTCTAGTCGTCAGTCTATTGTTAGCATATATATATATATATATATATATATATATAAAACAGTTAGTTCTGATCCTCGAATCTGACTGACAAGATACTTTTTCTGTTGATATTTCACCTGCGTGTTCTAGACAGGCTGTCAGTCAGCGCGGTTTCATTGTTTCGCCACAAGGTGGCGTCAAGAGACTGTTTTTAACTGAGTCTTTAACCCGTTCATTCAACTACACATTCAAAAATGCTGATTCATTCAAAGAGATACGTTATGTAATGAAATTTACATTGAAATCATTTTAACTTTGAGCGCCACTTTTAAAGGCTCAGCTGACCAGCAATACGTCGATGCTAAGACAGATTTCACTTTCCTTGGACATGACAACCTGTTTTCACAAATATACATGACTCGGCCTGAAGGACAGACGCAGGTAATCGCACGCGATCAGTCGATCTCTCTCTCATTCGCTGTCTGTTTAGGCTTGTTAAGTGCAAATTTACTGAGCCTCTGTACAAATCAGCATGGTACGCATTGTTATCATTACTAATATTCAGTACACATGCACTAAGTGTAAAACGAGAGGGGCGTAACCTTACGAAAAAGAAAACACGGAAATATCGCGGTTGCTGCGGTTGTTGCATTCCTCTGCGGTTATGCTCGTCAATAGCGCGATATTGCGATATTGCGGTTATCGCGACACCCCTACTTGTGACCTTTCCAACGTGATTATGTAATGCGTGAAGTCGAGCTAGTGCAAGACGAGCATTTGTGGTTAAAAAGCATATACATTTACATTTTTTTTTTTTTTAGAAAACGACTGATCGTTTCTCTGCATAAGACCCTTATTCCTCGGCTGGGATCATGTAGAGCTCGTTGAAGTGCATTGAAACTGCAATTTGGACCTTCAACCAGTTATATGGAGAAAAATCCTGGAATGTTTTCGTCAAAAACCTTAATTTCTTTTCGACTGAAGAAATAAAGTCATGAACATCTTGGCTGACATAGGGGTGAGTAAATTATCAGGACATTTTTATTCTGTAAGTGAACTAATCCTTTAACAGTGAGTTATGTTGTTATACGGTAACAGATCCCAGAATGGTTATACTTGTCGACCAGCTACCTCATTCCCAAACTAGCAATAACCAGGATAAACTAGCCTCAACCAGTATGGAAATTCATGCTTTTCTTTTTCAAAGCATATTATAAGTGAATCCACACTCTTGAGCACTTCAGAATATGTATTCAGATTGGCGCAAGTTCAAAGTTCGTGCCCTCATTAGTAGTGCATGGCAGCTCCCTCTTTCCATGCTGCGTGTAGCAGTTTTACTCTTATCTGATCCACCTCTCATAAGTGTCGGAGTGACCTGTAGCTGAACTGAACAAAATCAATACCCATAAATCCAACCTGGCCCATCTTCCTCCAAGTTCATTTGCTCTAGTACGTTAGTTTTTTTCCCCCTCAAATTCAAGGCTTTTTTCTTGCTGTAGTTCCAAGTCATCACGCCCTCATACTTTCAGAGAGCAGTTTAATATTGTAGCGAGGGAATGGAGTTTTCTGAATTAGTTGTAATGTGGCGAGGAGAGGTTTGCCCGCACTGTTCATTAGCAATAGCGATGCTATCAAGGCTAAATGGGACTCTGTTAATACACACTGGCGTAGCATCATAATTAGCTTGTCACTTATAAAGAAAATCTATACTAAACACTTGTTTGTCTTCCAGCCAAGGATTACTGAGATAAAGTTTATCAGCATGCAAAGTGTGGTGGGTGGTGTTCACCTGTGCTGAGGATTTGACCACATTTGAAGTTATCTCTGTTGTTTTATTACCTTATAGAGACTCATTTGCTTTATTTATATTTAGAGATTTTTGTCTTTTAATAAATTGGACTGTACAGAGAGACAGGAAATAATTGAGGACCGAGAGAGGAATGGGATCAGGACATGACACAGACAAGACAGGTTTGACTGACTCCTTTTTGTATCATTGTGATACTATTATAGTTTTTATTAATATTTTAAAAATAGTTTTTATTAGTATATGTTCTATTTTCATTTTAATTGCAGTACAATTTTAGTATTTTTTTTGTTGCAATTTTTATTAGTTTTTTTTAAATGTCTAATTATTGTTTAATTCAGTACTTTAAAATACAATTATATATTAAATTTTGAGTTTAATTTCTGGTCTTCAAAGATGTCATTATCTTATATTCATTATCTTATGCTTATTTATTTATTTATTTATTTATTTAATTAATTAGTTAGTGGAACTTAACAGTGTATTTTAGTATCATTGTAATACTATTGCAGTTTTTATTAATATTTTAAATAGTTTTTATTTGCATATGTTCCATTTTTATTTTAATGTAATTTTGTCATTTTTATTCGTTTTTTGTCTAAATAGTTTTTATTATTATTTTTTATTTTAATATTTCAGTATACAATTACATTATATATTACATTTTGAGTTTAATTTCTAATCTTCAAAGACATCATTGTTATTTTCAAGATCTTACTTTATATTATGCTTATTTATTTATTTAATTAGTTAGCCCCAAATCAAAATGTATTATTATTCATTTATTCCTAACAAATGAATCAGTCACCAGATGCTTCTCATTGTATTACAATTAGGTGATAATAATAATAATAATAATAAATGCTGTTTTAAGTTTTTAATAACTTAAAACAGTCTACCTACATACCTACTGTACAACCTCCACATTGCAATGAAAACCCCCTTTCCTCTGTCCCAGTACTTCAACATAGAAAAATGTCATATACACATTGGCAGACATACATGTACGTATATTTGTTGACTGTCACCTTGTGACTGTTGCAGATGTAGTATTGTCAATGACAGGCAGCAGGCGCCGGTGACTGACAGAGCTCATCTAGAGAACAGTAGCAGCTGTTTTGCTCTGGTCCCAGACATGGAGGAGCACGTCTCTGCACCGTCTGATCTGTCAGCACAACAGAAAATATGACAGGCCTGCCAGCGTAGAACAGGCAGTCAGCTGGACCTTCTCCTCCTTTTCATCTTTTTCACACACCTGTCTGTAGCTCCGGCCTTGCATAATAAAGCCTATTAGTCCATTAAAGGATGCCTGTAAAAGACCCTGGAAAAATAGAGATTTCCTCGTTGTTGACAGGGTTAGACGGCTTTCGTGTCTTGGAGGTTTGTGAGGGATGAATTTGGTTGCCCGTCATTGTATCCCTCACTTTATCTGCAGAGGAACGAGGTGTTGAGTTGTTTTGACAGAAGTGTTGCTCTGGCAGTCAGCGGGGTGGCTCGATTGTTTGATGTGGAGAACAGGGCCAAAGGAGGAGGCTCTTCATTTTGTCTCACCATGATGAGCCTCCTCCCTCCATCCATCCCTATCTCCCTCTGTCTCTTTCTCACTGTTGATTTTCTTTTTCACCTACTTTATTTGCTCAATAAGCCTCTGGCTGTGTTTTGTGCCAGATTACCTCATTAAAACCTGCAGTAGACAATGTGTTATCGGCAGTGCTTAATTTGTAAATTATGAGATCCCGGAACAAAGACTGATGATAGATCTGACAGGTGGGGGGTTGGGATCACAGAAAAGTGTGTATTTCGCAACCAGTTGACACTGCAAATTAGATTTCGTGCTTATTTAAGATGTGACTACGCATAGACAAAAAAAACTTTGCTACTTACATTATTGATGTTAAACTACTACTACTACTACTATTATTATTATTATTATTATTATTATTATTATTTTCTGTTTTAAAAGAAATACTTTTATTCAGCAAGGAACATAATTAAACTGATCAATAAAACTGGGAAAAGAAATCATGGTTTCCACAAAAATACAAAACTGCTTCTTAAGCATCAAATCAGCTTATTAGAATGATTTCTGAAGTATCACATGACACTGAAGACTGGAGTAATGATGCTGAAAATTCAGCTTTGAATCACAGAATAAATTACATTTTAAAATATATTCAAATACACACAGTTATATTCAATTTTCCGGTATTTTTTATCAAACAAGTGACAAAACAAAGCATAAAAAAACAAAAGGAGCATATATTGCAATAATTGCACATTCAATCTTCAAATTAATGTAGAAACAACCGAAAGACAGTATATTTTTAATATTTGTTTAGTGGCATCTTTTTTTTTGACCGAAGGTGAGTATCACTGATACCAATTCTGCTGATGTCTTTAAGAAATTGTTCTTTTTTTTCCTAATATTTAACCATTGACTAAAGTCATTCAACATTACAGTATAATTGAGAGCTATCAATTTTAACATTTATTAGATTTTAAAAAATAACAACTTCTAATTTAAGTGAACTTAAAACAGTCTTCACACAAGCCCCTTATAATAAATGTAATATCTACCTGTGTCCTTCAGCAAGTAGGAAATATACAGTACAGAAATTGAATAAAGTTATCAAACACTAAATTCTGAATTAAATATAGATGAATCCTTAAATCTACAAAAGTTATTGATTTTTCTCTTTTTTTCTTTTGTTCTTTGGTTAACAGACACCACAGCAGCTGGTTATTAGGTTATTTGGCTGCTGTTACTTTAAGAGTTGCCGCTGCTGAATGTGACACAGATCTGACACGCATGCTCGTTGTTTCATTTGCGCTTTAATATGAAATGATACAGCATGTGCCGCCGTATTTGTTGAAGAGTACGCACTACGAGCACAGTATAATGGCAGACAGGACAGGAAGATTTGTTTTTAGTGACATATGTCCGCAGTTGACTGTTGTATTGCTGAAGCTGCCTTGTCACCTGTACTGTTTCTGCGCACGTTTGACTAGCACCTGTCACTAAGGCGAAGTGGAGTGCATGTCTGAATAGTCTCCTGTTTGATGTGGTTGTAAAGACTGCATCTAAATAAACGCAATTCTTGTCAAGTAAAAAGAGACAGAAGCAGCAGATGTAAGTGGGGTGGCCAACCCTAGCTCCACCCCTGCACCAACTGTGTTAAATATTTTTTTACAGCACTAGATCAAATATCAAATTATATTTTGACAGCACTAGGCTAATATATTAATATAGCATAATTTACTTTTTTTGCATAATCACATGCTTTATTTACATGGTACCGCTAGATACCCATCAGTGTACCATGGTATTACCATGCTATTTTCTTGCTCTTTCCACATCCAAAAAGCATTACCATGATACTTTATTTAAAGGTAATCCTGTATTGTATTCAGATGTCTGTACTGCAGACTCACACATAAATTAACAGCGAGAATGAATGAGCAGACTGGAATGACAGTGAGATTGTCCTAGAGCACAGAGCATGAATGATTCAGAAAGTGCTAATTGCCGGCATGCTAATTCCTTATGAATCATTAAAATAAGTTGGCATAGATCTTTGTGTGGGTGAGTGTATAATGGAGAGGTGAGAGGGATTTATTAGAGTTCATGCTTTTATTATACTCTCCTTGATGTGCCTAAGGATATGAACTAATTGACACTAATAGTTGTTGATTCTGGATTATTAGCCGTCGCAGTTACTGTATTTATATGTCTGGGATCAGTTGCTTTTAAAGACCTCAAATAATTCTATATTATTTAATCATCTTACAGGAATTGCCTTTAGTGCAGGGGTCTCACCGCAGGCCAATCATGCAATGCAAGATTTATATTTCCCCAAATTTTAAAGTTGTTGTTGACGTATGTTTTACTGTCCGTGCCATTTCTGGCTCTAACTCAAAGAAAACCGCTCTGACTTGCTTCCTAAATAAAAAGCTTATGTAAAGCCCATTGTACGTCAGTAATGATGGACAAAGTGAGAATCTTTTGCTGACATGTCGGAAAAAAAAAATACACAAACACTCACATAACCCATAAGCCAGCATTATCCAGGCCTGCCTAATGTAGTATATCCATTTAGATCTCTTTTTTCCCTCCTAATGGGGCTTCAATGGGCCTTTTCAGTAGGGCACGACCACTGTAAATGACTGGAGCCTCGGCTATGGCCGTCTTGGGACTGGGGTAATAAATAAGCCCACATGGTGTTTAATAAAACAATATGAAAATATTGTCTTACCCTTAATAGCCTTGTAGAAAGGAGGGAGGTATAAATCAAGGCATGGGCCGTATACTAGCCTTACCTTTTCCAGTCCGTTCTCCTGGAACCCTGGGAGGCTGGTTTCTCCTCTGAAGTGTAAAACGAGTGGTCGTACCTCATCGTCCTCCTCCACTGCTCGCACAATGTCGCTCTCATTCTGACTCGTTGAACCAAAGTTCTTCTGGTGTCTTCCAAAGATTTAACACAGGCCCCTGTCGGGTCTCGGCCTTAGAAACGTGATAACTTGTCTCCTGGTGACACTGCATCGGTTTTCTATTTAAACATTTAGCGCTGAGCCTTTTGAAGCACAGAGGCGGTCAAGGTTGTGTTTGGCTTCTGTCCATGTGGGATACGTTTCATGATTTGATGTGCCGGTGAAGAAAATGGACTGTTTTAGAATGTTCATGTTTCGTAGGATTTAGAAAAAGAAACATGCGAGAACCTTTGAACACAAACTTCAGACATTGTGCCTCTCATGGAATTTAATAGAGTGAGGGTTTTTAAAACTGGACAACCCTTAGGTGCTGCAAGAGCAGTTGCTGTTTATTTCTACATTATTTTAAGAACAAGAAATAAATGATTTCTCTTTTAAAACTGCACAAAAATACACAAATATGAATTTATATCAAGATGATTCTCTTTAGATTTATGTATCTGTGGAAGCCTGTTTGCAAAGTCTCAGCTGTGACTTTCCTGTAATTACAACTTTATTTTTTTAAATCATATCTCACATCTCACAATTGCAACTTTTTTCTCATAAATAAGTTTATATACACTACAGTTCAAAAGTTTGGGATCAGTGCATTTAAAAAAAAAAAAAAAAAATTATTTAGCAATGGCACATTGAAAAGTCATAGTACAGACATATTTTTTTTTTAAATTTTATTATTTGGAGGAATTTTGGCCCACTCTTCTTTGCAGAATTGTTTTAATTCAGCCACATTGGAGAGTTTTCAAGCATGAAAGGACTGTTTAAGGTCATGCCACAGCATCT
>JAFVLL020043417.1:0-107960 GCA_021397915.2 Tor tambroides
CCTAATATATATATATATATATATATATATATATATATATGTGTGTGTGTGTGTGTGTGTGTGTGTGTGTGTGTGTGTGTATGTGTAAATAAAATAAAAATGAATAAAAAATAACATTTATTATAACATCATAATACTAAATAATAATTAACTATAATTATTAAATTTATTACAAATATTTGAAGTAATATTTGAAGTACATTTTTTGTGGATTCGTTCAAATAAAACTACAGTGTGCTACAGTGCTATTTTAGCATCACTGATTAATTATAGTTTTTGAATTATATATATTTTTTTTATATTTACTTTTTTATTTTCAATTTGAATTTTAAGCATTTTTAAAATTTTGTAATTTTATTGTGCTTTTGTCATTTTCATTAGGTTTTATAAGTAATATTTGAAGTACTTTTTTGTGGATTCGTTCAAATAAATAAACTACAGTGTGCTACAGTGCTACTTTAGTATCATTGATTAATTATAGTTTTTGAATTATATCTATTTTTTGTTTTCAATTTGAATTTTAAGCATTTTTAAAATTTTGTAATTTTATTGTGCTTTTGTCATTTTCATTAGGTTTTTTATGTCTATATAGTATTTTTTTGTTTGTTAGTTTTTTATTTATTTATTTAGTTTTAGTTATTTTAGTACTTTAATTTAAACTAAATTAAAAAGAGAAATGTTGCCTCGGAAACCAGATGAAATAAAATAAGTTTTTAACTGATTTTATTTCAGTTAATATTAATTTCATTTAAAGTAATAATTTTTTTAATACTATTAGTTAATGATAATAACCCTGCAGTGCTACATTAGATTATTACTGTAACACCTCTGGTTTACCACACTGTGTAAAGGTCTAAGAAAACTGATAAACAAAACCTGAGGTAATTTCACAGAGGCAACTAAAACAGAACATCTCCACCACAACAGACAGGACACGCTCTCACTCCTGCTGCCTCAGCAGGTGTTGAATCCATTTAATTTGCACTCTGCATGTCCACAGCAAACAAGCTCATGTGCTATATATATCCCCCGTTCTTTGACAACGAAGAAGAATACGCTACATTTGTTTGTTTGTTTTTGTTGTGTTCTCACCTGCCCCTGTACACAAACTTCATGGGCTCCACTGCCAGCGCTGTTGCAACGATATCATCAGCGTTGTGTCTCCGTCCGCTCACCACCATCAGCCCATCCATCTTTCCAGAGACAAACACCAGCCCACCCGGGCCTATGAAACCCAGCAGCCCTGTCCGAGCGAAGGGGTACTCGCTAATAGGAGCCCCAGAACTGGTCATGGGGAAAACCTGAAAGCAAAACAAAAGCCAGACTTTAAGATAAAACTATACATTTGTAAATTAAATGCTGTATAAAATTTGGGAAATTCCATCTAGAATCTTGGCTAAGGAGTCACTTCTCACTCACTGAATATTACAGTGAAATGTTCACTGATTGGTTGACAATTTAAACTTTAAATTTAGATGAAACTTCTAGAATTAATGTAGCTCAACAGATTTACACTTCGTAAATGACAGAAATGTAGAAAAATGAGATAAAAATACACAAGATTTGCTGTACACCACTGGCCTAGATGATCTGGCATTATTTTATTCAGAGGCTAGTGAAAATTTTAATTATTTGGCTACCAAACAAATTAAATGTCTTAACATTTTTGGCAGCTAAATAGGTTTTGTGTCATTTGGTCATATTTATGGCAGTCTGTTTCCACCTTTGTGAGGAAAAGGTAGGCTACTTCTCACAATTGTGACTTTTTTGTAATTGCATCTTTTTATCTCACAATTGTGACTTCATATCTCACAACTGCGAATTCATATTTGACCATTGCAACAATCTCTCACGACTGCAACTTTGTTTCTCATAATTGCAACAAACGCAACTTTATATCTCACAAGTCGCAATTGCAACTTAATATCTCAAAATTGCAACTTTATTTCTGATAATTGCATAATTTTATCTCACAAATCGCAATTGCAACTTAATATGTGACCCTGGACCACAAAACCAGTCTTAAGTCGCACAGGTATATTTGTAGCGATAGCCAAAAATACATTGTATGGGTCAAAATTATCGATTTTGACCCATCGATTATGCCGAAAATCATTAGGATATGAAGTAAAAATCATGTTCCATGAAGATATTTTGTAAATTTCCTACCGTAAATATATTAAAACCTAATTTTTGATTAGTAATATGCATTGGACAACTTTAAAGGTGATTTTCTCAATATTTTGATTTTTTTCCACCCTCAGATTCCAGATATTCAAATAGTTGTATCTCGGACAAATATTGTCCTATCCTAACAAACAATACATCAATGGAAAGCTTATTTATTCAGCTTTCAGATGATGTATACATCTCAATTTCAAAAAAATTGACCCTTATGACTGGTTTTGTAGTCCAGGGTCACATATCTCAAAATTGTGACTTTATTTCTCATAATTGCAACATTTTATGTCACAAATGCAACTTTTTGTCTCACAATTGCGGCTTAATCTCTCACAACTGCAACATTGTTTCTCATAATTGCAACAACTGCGACTTTATATCTCACAATTGCGATGTTTTATCACAGTTTCAACTCAAAATTGCGACTACTTCTCATTATTGTAACATTTTATCTCACAAACAACTTTTTCTCTCAAAATTGTGAGTATTTCACATTGTGACATTTTATCTCACAATTGCAACTGTTTCTCAAAATTATGACATTTTAGCTCACAAATTCAACTTGATATCTTACAACCGGGACTTCATATCTCATAGTATGACTTTGTATCTCACATTTATGATTTAATTTTTTATTAATTTCTTTAACTTAATCTCACTATCACCTGTTTTGTTTTTACTTTAGGTGAAAACAGGCTTCAGATATCAGTCTCTGTGTGAACTGGCCTTGAGAAACTGGCCCTGTTCATTATTTCAGAGCAATTTAACAAACAAGCCAAGGAAAAGACTTTGATCGGAGCACTTTAGCATCTGTTCGAGCAGAGGTCTGGGGATTCTGGGTAGGAGAATCCGCCTAACTACAGCCAAATCAATCTCGTTCTGATAGGACACAAACCTCAAAGGTGTTTTTTGTCATGCCCGAGAGCCCATAATATGACATTCCCGTGGCGATGGAACACACACACAGCTCTCCGATCTCATCTGTTCGGCACAGCTGAGGAACTCCCTCTGGTTTAACCACACACATCAGAGCTGCACATACACAACATCAATAAACACATTACGCACTTTATGAAGCAGTAAATACAGCACGCAGAGAGAGGCGTACATTACACAATGCTTTCCTTTGATGGCATTAACACTAAATGTACATGTACAAAGCCACATTTTAGACTTTCTCAGAACCAGTCATGCATGTACATATGTGTACCTCCTGGCATCACAGTGCCCACATCCTGTACGGTGAGTACGGAGAGACGTTCTTCTGAGTCCACTCTGATGACACCATGGCTCAGACCCTGCATAGACAGCACTCCTCGACCCGGCGGCTGGTTACTATCATCCGTAGGCCTAAAATGTGAAATAAAATACCAGATTAGAACAATATATGGACTCATTTAAGTGACTCTAATGCAATGTAAACTGATTGGTCCAACTAGTTCTGATGAAGATACTGACTGGTTCAACCAGATCTGATGGACAGCACTAAGCCCCGCCCACACCTAATGTCCTCTAATGTCCACATAATGTCCTCACATTGACTCTAATGCAATGTAAACCTAAAGAACAAGCTGATTGGTCCAACTAGTTCTGATGAAGTAGTTGATTGGTTCAACCAGATCTGATGGACAGCACTAAGCCCCACCCACACATAATGTCCTCTAATGTCCACATAATGTCCTCACATTGGCTCTAATGCAATGTAAACCTGAAGAAGAAGCTGACTGATCCAACTACTGTAGTTCTGATGAAGAAGTTGCTGATTGGTTCAACTAGTTCTGATGGACAGCACTAAGCTCCACCCACACATAGTATCTTCTAATGTCCATATAATGTCCTCACATTGACTCTAATGCAATGTAAACCTGAAGAAGAAGCTGATTGGTCCAACTAGTTCTGATAAAGAAGTTGACTGGCTCAACCTGATCTGATGGACAGCACTAAGCCCCACCCACACATAATGTCCTCTAATGTCCACATAATGTCTTCACATTGGCTCTAATGCAATGTAAACCTAAAGAAGAAGCTGACTGGTTCAACTAGTTCTGATGAAGAAGTTGATTGGTTCAACCAGATCTGATGGACAGCACTAAGCCCCACCCACACATAATGTCCTCTAATGTCCACATAATGTCTTCACATTGGCTCTAATGCAATGTAAACCTGAAGAAGAATCTGATTGGTACAACTAGTTTTGATAAAGAAGAAGCTGATTGGTTCAACTAGATCTGATGGACAGCGCTAAGCCCCACCCACACATAATGTCCTCTAAAAGACACCCGTATGAGCTAACAGAGATGTCTGGCAAGGTACAGCAGGCTTCATTTGAGCAAAATACATAAAACAGGGTGTGCCGATGAAGTATGCTGGAAATAATAGCAGTGTTCCAAAACTAATTCGCTGCCTTGCTGTCTGCACACTGCATGGGGAGCTGCCTTTTAAGGAACATCAGAAGAAACTGATGTGGAAATGACAGTTGGTTCCAACAGCATCTGATTGACCATTTTATCTTTTATATTTAGCAGTGTCGAATATACAGTAATACAAGTATATTAATAGTTGACCATTCCTGCACAGCATATTGGATGATTTTGCTAAAAATCAGGTATCTTAGAAGATGGCATGATGTTTTTTTCCAACAGCCTTCGTGTTGGGTGTGTACATAGTGTTTGACACTTTAAAATGCTGTCTAGGTAGGCAGCTCATTAAGTTTTGGAACAGAGCAGAAGTGCAGAACCATCTAGAGCTGAAATGAGAATGAGATATAACGAGGAAGGAAATTATTACCAGAGCGAGAAATATTCTGTAAACCACATGGGCCAAAGCAAATGTGTGCCAAGGGTGAAAAATGAGGTTACGATTAGTTTGCTCGATAAATCCACAAATGACGATGACGTAACTTCTTTGATGACAGAAACAGCGGAATTACGTATCGTCGGTCGCCTTTGAATCAACTTTTCCCCCCTGACTTCACTAGACAGTGATGTTTTCATCTGTGACACCATGCTCTTTTATTAGCTTTCAATTCATTTCACTTTTTGTTCAAATTCATACAAGCTGTTCTCATCCTTAAATATGTCGTGACAGAGAGAAGGTCCGTAAAAATGTCCAGCGATGGAGTTAATCCTGTGGAATGAAAACCATATGCTCTGCGTTCTGTCGTGAGTTTGATTCGGTCACAAAGCAAAGATGTCAGGACTATTCAGGGCTGTAATTATGGAGGCAGCCTAAAAAAAAACATTATTTTCTTGTAAATGGTTTTGGAAAATTGCATTGGACACATACACAGACTTCGGTAAAGCTCTCTCGATGAACCATCAACTTCAATCTGTCTGTCGGACCAACAGAAAAATGGTTTGTGTCCATATTTCTGTCATTTTTCCACATTTTTTGGGGGCTTATGAAACTCGTAAAAGAGGGACAGAGAGATCTAAATGTTCTGGATGGAAAAGTGAGAGTTTATGAATACGAGCTAAAGTTAAAGGGTGAGTGAATGGTCAATGTGTCAGCGCTCCTCCCACCTCCTGATGGCTACGGTGAGGGCTTCAGCTGAGCTGGCACATGGACAGATGACCTCTGGCCGCAGACCTTTACTCTGGAAGACATTGAGGAACGCGTCACACGATGAGATGGACCCTGCAGAGAATGAGAGAGAACATTACATGCTATAATGTGAAGCCTGTCTTATATGACATTTAAAAGAGTTCTCACCTTTAGACGTATTCTAACTCTGTAGGGTACAATGGGAACATAGTTCTTAAAGCAACAGTTAACTAAAAAAATCCAGGTTAAGGGGGTCATATTACATAAATTCGTTACATTTCGTTTTTTCCCTCCTGAAGATCACTTTTTCCAGATTGAGTTTTTCATGACTAGCCTTAGAATTAAACAGGCTGTTTTTGCTACCGTACCTTTAAGATTTCTATATGTAAATTGTGATAGTTCACACTTTAGTCCATCATGATTTGAATATATATATCTAGGTGCTCATGTTCTAATGTCATATTTCACTCTAAAAACAAAAGAAAATCAAGCCTATTTACAATTAAACATGCTGCATTGTGACATTAGTTTTATTACAATTAAATACAACTTTCTCTAAAACTATTATTAGTGTAATAAATAAATACATAATTAAGAAAGTAAAATTCCACTGTCATTACAAGAATGAACATTTATTATTTAAAATCTATGGTAAATTCAGTACAACAAATATTACTGCGATTTCTATACATTATAATTGAAATTATTTTTAAAAATATTATTATGCACTGCATTAATGTTATTTTTCAGCAAGCTACTGATACATAAAATATTATCAGTCCATAAATAGGCTTTATTTTCATTAAACTACATATATTTTCACATTTTTCTTTTAAAAATATACCTTTTTTCCCTTCTGAAGCCTTTTCCTATTTTATTTTGGATTGAAATACACATTTTTGTGAGATTCACCCAAATGTTCTTGGACTAGAAAGAGATCCTTGCATTATAAATGTTCAGCTGCACGGCACATCGATCTCTTCATCTCAAAAGACCAAGAAAAATCCTATTTCCCCTCATATGACCCCTTAAAACAGTTTTGCTTCCTGAATATTCCATCAGAAACACATTCACTGTATCTTACTGGCATTTACATTGGCATTTGGATGAACGTTTTGTCCTTCAGTGTGTCCATTTGTGTATTATGTATCTGTATACGTAAGGAAATGGCTTCTGGGCATCATCTTTCCTGACTCATCTCTTCTGTGATTTATAATCCCAGAGGCCATATATGAGGGTATACATTTATATTACACACTTATGAATGATGCTTTTAGCTTGTTCGCCAGGTTGCTGGGTGTGTAAATAGCTGCTTAACCCTCAGCTTGTTTCCTGTCAGAAGAATATCTTAAGAAACACACAGGTGTGAGAGGAAAGAAAGGGAAAAGAATAGTTAAAACACTAGCTGAACTCACATGGGTTGGATCCGTCGGCCACCACCAGCATGCGCAGGGAGCTCAGGTTGATGTCTCTCTGATCTCGGTGAGCAACCAGAGCCCAGTGCATATCCCTGGACTTGACACAAGCTACTTTTCCTGTACACAAACACACAAAATTATAAATATCACAAGAACAGCCATATTGGACACATACAAAATAATATCAAATGACACTGTCACTTACAAATGATTAATTCATGAAACATGAGCAGAACGAATTTTGGAGTAAATCTTTCATAAAGCTATCATGATGTAAAGGGTCCCAGCGAGGATTTACAAATGATTTATACAGAAATTTGCCCTGTTTATGGTTCATGAAAAATTACCAGTAAGATTAAGACTCGAAGTCTATTTACATCAAGTTCAAATTTTCAGCACAAAAAGATATTTAAAAACAAAACAATGCATACACATGAATTTCTTTATATAGAGTTGAAAATACAGTAGCATATTAGTTGTTATTAATGTTATATTTTTAATATTTTGAATATATTTTGTTATGTATTTTTGGTTAATATTTTGCTATAAATATTAAATTATTTGTTACTTATTATAGGGAAGCTAGGCTGATTTGTCCAGTGTTTTATATATATATATATATATATATATATATATATATATATATACACACACACATTTAAATAAACATGATTTAGTTTCATATCATTTAGTCATATTCATGATGAGAAAAATTGAACACAAATACTATATACTTTTATGTTGTTTGGTTGTACTAATTGGACTTCAATACTTTTAGTGCAAAAAATAATTTGTGAATATATATTTTAGCACTGTTTAATCATATCTGACTTGGTGTAAACACTTTTGCAAAAAATTGGATTTAGTGTAAACACTGACTGACACACCTTTGTATTGACACACTTTTTGGATCCAGGACAGAGGGTTGACCTTCATCAGGGAGTACGGGATGCTGATTACATGCATCATGTTCATGACACTCTGGGGAAACAGGAAGTGACATATTAACACCCTCAATGTGGAACATATAATCTTATGTTTACAATTTTTTTTTTCAGAAGCATGACTTACAGTTAGGATGCCGTGCCACAAACCCACATCCTTTTTAAAATCCAATACATTCACTATGATTTCAGCTGAAAGACAAAGAGAGAAGACAGATTTACTACATGATTGTCAGAGAAGGGAGATTTAAGGACAATGGAGTGACCTACAGCTATAATGCGGTGTGTGTGTTGGACTCACCCTCTGTGTATCCACAAGACTGTGTTAGGGCCTGGCAGTGTGTAAGAAGCGCGATTCGTGTCACTGTCACACCCAAAACACTCCCATCTTTACAGGTCTTATACTGGAAATCGATAAACACAAGTGTGTCATAAATGTCAATCATTAACACAAATATTAACGCATCAAATCCCTTAGCAAACAAGGTTTGCATGACCGTTTACGCACTACTGTAAGGATGCATGTCAAAATTACTGCCAATGTCCAGGTCACATTTAAGCTTAAAATAAAAGTATGAAAATAAAAAACAATATTTTGAATAAAGAAATAAAGCTTATTTTTTGGGATTACCAAATATTTTGACATGTTCTCCACAATTTTAATTACGATAATGCCTCCAGATATTTAACATTTGAGGTTTTTTTGCTTTACAAAAATGATAACTGGGGGAAATGTGCTTTATTGAATATATTTATTTATTAATTACTTTTATTTTTTTTAATATTACCAATATAAAATTGAGCTTTTTGGCTTTCCAGTAATGGTAACTGGGGGGAAAATGTGCTTTAGTGAATATTTATTTATTTATTTATTTTATTTTATTTTTATTTTTTTCCCGTTTTATATTTATTAAAATAACAATCAAAAACATACATTCACATATCGACACAGCTAACAACACATCATGCATATAGACATTGTGCTTTTACATTGTGTACATATAAACAAAGAAAAGAGAGAGAAAATAACATCAGTAAATCACAAGCAAAACCTGACAGCATCAGCATCAGTTCGTCCACTTACAGTTATACTTGGTTTTGGAGATAATTTATGAAAGGACACCATATGGCAGTGAACTTAGACCTGGAGCCCTTTAAATTAAGTCTTATTTTTTCCAAACTCAGGAATTGTAACATCTCTGGCCCACTGTTTAAAAGAAGGTGGAAATGACTGTTTCCAATTAATTAAAATCAAACGCCTTGCCAAAAGAGAAGTAAAGGCAATGCAGTCCAATTCACTTTTTGACAAAGTGTTATTTTCACATACAGTACCAAAGATGGCAGTTAGAAGATTTGCACAAACATCTTTACAAAATATTCTAGAATAAGATAAAAAAATATGTGACCAAAAAACAGACAGACTAGGACATAGCCAAAACATATGGGCTAATGTAGCAGGGGTATTTTTATTTTTAATAGTATTTACTGAATATTTCTTTTTACTTTTATTTTTTTCCATATTACCTAATTAAGAATTAGCTTTTTTGCTTTACAGTAATTTTTTTTGTCATGAAGATAAATGTCAACAATGCTAATGGTCATAAAAATGGCTTTGTCTTCTTTACATAAAACATAATTTCTTATTTTTTTCTTTTGCTTTTAGCCGTGATATATTTTCTTCTGGACATGTTCTTCATACTGTACTAAAAAGGTGTATAGTAGAACAGAAAGCAAACATGGCCCAACACTGGACATCTGACACCCGGCCACTTTGCACAGTCTCTCAGATTTCTGGGATCTGGTAACTGGTTCAATAACATGAGACCAGCCGCACTCCATCAACCAGCATCTCCTACAAGAGTCCC
This sequence comes from Tor tambroides, assembly GCA_021397915.2. Lineage (NCBI taxonomy): Eukaryota > Metazoa > Chordata > Actinopteri > Cypriniformes > Cyprinidae > Tor > Tor tambroides. Next base: position 9,952 of record JAFVLL020043417.1, read on the forward strand.
GATTCACAATTAAACAAACATTAATCATTTATTATCCATTATCCAGTGACTCTCTAATGGAAGCAGATGTGCCCAGCATGCTGATAGGAAATATTGATTTCTGGGGCTCGAGACATAGAATATCTACCAATCAGATATCATAAAACAATTAAAGTGGCTGGTGGGGTGCATCACATGGAAAAACAATCCCAGACCGATGCTTTCCATTTCGGGAGAATCTTTGTATGTACGGCCAGTAAAATGATTTGAATAAACTGATATTTCCTCACCTCTATGTAGGCAGTGTCGTTATTTGCATCTTTGATGTGAGGGAACCAATCACGTGGTGGCTTGGACAGGTGTTTGGATTCCGTGACAAACCATAGCAGCTTTGGCCACCCTGATGAGTGGGTGGGACCAAACAGAGAGAAAACATGAATATTCATACCATTCTATTAATATTCATGCAGCTTGATGATTCAACCATGACTATCATTATCATTATTAGTGGTGATTATCGTTCAAAAGAACCATAGTGAGTGATTAGGGTGACTGACTAAATGACTATGTGTGTCGGGATGAGAGTAAGTCCGTCTTTTCTCTGTCTCGGGCTAAATGACTATGCTCTTGGGACTTCTTAATCATTACAACAATATCAGACTCATTACCTCTACGTTTTCTATTTATACCCTCTCTCGTCTTACTGCGGCCCAGACAGGGCAAAAAAACGCTGACTGCTAGCAGTCTGGCTTAGATAACATCACATGTATGATACGTCCCATCATGCTCTTGATTTTCGCTTGCAGCCCCACACAGACTCTCACTATTCTAGTATATTTTAAAATGCAATTCATATAAAGCTGTTATTTTTGATTTCTTTGTGCACAAAAACTATTCACATGGTCGTCACATGGACAATTTTAACAATGTACTTACTACCTTTCTGGGCCTTGAACGTGGTAGTTGCGTTGCTGTCTATGCAGGGACAGAAAGCTCTCAGATTTCATTAAAAATATCTTAATTTGTGTTTTTAAGATGAACGAAGGTCTTAAGGATTTGGAACGACATGAGGGTGAGTAATTAATGACAGAATTTTCAATTTTGGGTGAACTATCCCTTTAAGCTGTGGACTAGATTTTATTCTGAAAATCAAAAGTCTGCCTATGTAACACTATACATCACTTGTATGAAGTTGTGTATGAACAGACTGACCTTTGAACTGTGGTATTTCGCCAGTGGGTCCTTTCGGAAGGCCTTTGTGGCAAGCGTCACTGGTCAGAGCTACAGTAACCCCACAACTGCCCAGGAGAAAGCCAATCTGTTGACTTCCTGCATCCTAGTACACACACACACACACACACACACACACACACACACACACACGCGCACACACACACACGCACACACACACACAGAAATAGGCTAAGACCAGCTAACATCCATCATCAGTACAGCAGCAAAATACACTGCAGGGGAGGTGATGGCCTACTTATTACAGACAGCACACAGAGAAATGATGTTTATCCGTAATACTGCAGTGTGTTTGAATATCTCTTTTATCTTTGATAGTGGGGGTTTAAAATCACCTCCACCTGACAAATGTCCATGTCGCCTTTTTTACATAGTAAAATATCAAAAATGTACCAAGAAATACCTTGCAACAAAATGCAGCATGGTTTTTGTACATGACCTTACAAAATGCACTATGGCGATACCATGGTACAGGTTTGTTATCAAATACTACGGTACTTTGAAATATACCATAGTTCAAAAACTATGGGGAAACCCAGAGTACACTTACAAAAAATGTACCACAGCACTACCAAGATTTTTTTGTTAACATAATACTACCATTGCTTTTTGGATGCGTTTGGAGTATGATTTCAGGATTATGTTTTCAGTACCAAGATATATACCATGCAGTGTTGTGCAAGTTACTTCCAAACTGTAATACATTATAGATTACTTATTACTGTTATTTAAAAGTAATTCATTACATTACAATATTACTGTCTCAGAATTGTAATGCGTTACATGACTCCTGTATTACTTTTGAGTTACTTTCACCAAAATAAGTACAGAAGTAGAACTTAACATTCTAAAATGACAAAATGTACTGGAGCCCTGCACGGCCCTCAGATTTAGGCTCTAGCCAGGCCCTAGCCTGGCCCGTGTCCGACAGTTTATCAGAATTACCGACCTGAGCCCGTCTCACTCACCACCCCACCCCACCCCACCCCACCCCACCCCAAAACGGCTCATGTTTCAGCTATTAAAATAGTTCAGTTTTGTATGTAATAGCAAAGTGTTTATATTTCGTTTAGGTTTTTTATTAAGTTCATTTAGAAAAACGTTTGGAGCATTTTTTGTTCATTAAATAAGTTTTTTCTTTCTTAAAGTAATGACCAAGCGGCCAGCGGCAGACCGCAGGCTGATCATTATGTTTGATCAATTTAGCCTTCTCAAATCATCATGACTTGCCTAAAATAAAATCTATAGATATACTAAAACAGTTCAAGCATATAACAATGTTTAAACGTTAAACCTAAATAAATGTGCGCTGCATCCAGTAGTTTGTGCGGAGAGTGGAAGCTAAAGCGCAGGACATGGAGGCACCAGCGCAATCAATTGCAATTTTTTTCAATGGAAACAACTTACGCTGCAATTTTTGCTCATAAAGGTAAGAGTAATACATCATTCGGAACTGTAAAGGGTCTACTTTTATTTGTGTACACTCACAATGAATACAAAACATCGTGCTTTTATCTTGAACAGGAGCGCTTCACAAAAATGAACCGAAAGACAACGAATACATGCCTCACAGACATGATAGATATATTTATAGAAAGCTTTAAATTACTACTTAACGAAATAAATAAAAACGAAAACAAAAACTCTTTAATATAATCGTTATCCGTGAAGATGCACTTCTCTCTAAAGGTGCGTCTAATGAGGAGATGGCGAATCCTTACTTCCCCCGGCAAGCTTTATTGCATGTATTTGAAGCAGAACTCTTTAGCTGTGTTGACGGCTCGCTGCTGCTGCCGGACACTAAACACCGTCGAGCCGCTCTTGACAGTCGTGGCAGCACAGACTCATGTTGTTTCCACCGGCAATTTTTTTTTCATCAATAATTGATGGATGTCTAAAATATAAAGATAAGGAGAAACCTAAAACAGGCCCGAGGACCGGCCCGCGTCTGAACTATGATGTGAATATTGGCTCGAAGCCCAGCCCTAGGGACATAAAAAAGTCGGGAGCCCGACTTTAAATTAAATTTTTAAAAAATTAAATTTTGGGCTAAAAGTGTGTTGTAATGCAAGCGTTACTGAACATGTACCGAGTAAAATATTACTGAAAATTGATTAGTAATGCCTTACACTACTGCGTTACAGCAAAAAGTAATCCGTTACTGTAATGCATTACTTTTGTAACGCGTTACTCCCAACACTGATACCATGGTACTACTAAGTCTGATACTATGGTACTATTTTAAGTACCTTGAAGTATCATGTAAATACCATTCAGTAATATATATATATATATATATATATATATATATATATATCAAAGTACCATGATATTATCACATTTTTTTGTAATGAAATGCATGATCTATGGTATCTACATCTACTCCGTTGTACATGTTTAAAAACTATGGTACAACAATGGTACTCTTTAGTCCTTTTTAATCAGTGTACCCGTACAAAACCCCCCCACCCAGAATTACCACAGTACTACTATGTATTTTTTTTTGTCATGTTAACATAGTACTACAATTTTTAGAGTACAATCTCAGGGGGTACCGTTTCAATAACATGGTACTACCATGCAAAACACACTAAAAACATGGTGGTACCATGTTTTTTTGTAAGTGTGATAGAATGCTAATATTGTACCTCAAATACCATTCCAATCACTTAGAACAAGGTACCACAATATTACCAAATTTTTCTGAAATACAAGTTCAGGAGTATAATTTCAGTTCCATGGTAAAGTGTCATGGTGCTACCATGGTACACATCCAATAAAACATCTACCATGTTTTATTGGATGTGTACCATGGCAGCATCTTGTAAATACCATTGTAATCATTCAGTACTGTAATATATATCAAACTACCATGATATTACCATGTTTTCTGCACATGTAACATGGTACTGTCATGATATTCTACAAAGTACCTATATGCAAATACCATGTGAATATGGTAATCATTTAGTATCATGTATTGGTGATCCTCTAGCTCAATCAGTAAAGCACGACACAAGCCAAGCCAAAGTCATGGGTTCATTTCCCAGGGAATGCATGAAATTGCATATTAAGTGGCTCTATATAAAAGTGGCTGCCAAATACAAAAACGTAAATGTGAATCTACATCTAAATAGCACTGTATTATCATTGGACACAATCACTGCACCACGGTTCTTGCACAGCATTTTTCTGTAAGACTTATGCTGCGCTATAAGTCAAAAATGCAGAAAAACACAGCTGCTTTTGCACTGGACAGAAGTTTATTGGTTTCCGAAAGTGCAATGCATGCAGAGGAAGCCAGAGAGTGTTCTGCCAGTTTCCAGGTCCTTTCCTGGAATTTTTGGACGGACGAGGGATCAGACTGACTCTTGCCAAAGCTGCTCTCCTCCTTTACTTCAACCACTAAAATTCAACATACGTATCTGAGGCAATACTTCAGCCTCGAGGGGTCCGCACTGATACATTCACCCCGACATTCCGAAAAGATAACGGATCTCAAAAATAGACAGCAGACCGGAGAGCAAGACACTGCATTATTTACAAGGCCAAGTTTCCAGAAGGCCTTTGTAACACTTTACCATTAAACATGAATAATAAATATATATTCATATTTTGCGCCGTACAGACTGTCAGGTTGGCACTCAATAGTGTGAGTCCATGCTGGGAAGAAGGATTTTGGGTAGGCGCTGTAACTAGTTATGGTGTCAAAAATCAAGACGTGAAGGCTTGAAAACGTGACAGTCATTCATGGTGGTATATTTAGAGTCTCACCTTTCGGGTAAGTGGCACTTCGATGGGTACGGGCACCACCTCTGCCAGCAGGCAGCCGTAAAAGGCGACCATAAAGGCGGCGGGATCGTTGTTGGGGAACACAAGAGCCACCTGCTCGTGAAGTGATAAGAGAGGAAAGGTGTCAGACTTCAAACACCAGCGTATGCTAATCTGACAGAGACACGCTTTAAAACCGAGGCATGCGGCAGGAAACGCCACTCTGTCATTAAAGGAATGTTGTGGGTTCAAAACAAGTTATGCGCTATGTTCAGCATCTGCAGCATGCTGGCGATTACCACAGACAATCATTTTGTCTCGTCCCTCAGAATGTAAAAACAGATTGCATATACTGTATGGAAGGGGCAAAGCATTCTAAAGGTTTTCAATGCAAACACATGAAGATTGAATGTTGTATCACTTTAATTAATTTTTCAGTACAAAAAAAATGTTATTTGAGTTATTAAATGGATAATCCACCCAAAAATGAAAATTCTATCATTTACTCACACTCAAGTCATTCAAAACCTGTGTGTATTTCTTAACCAAACAGTTTTGATTACAACTGACCTCCATTGTATTTTTTGTTCAAACAATAGAAGTCAATGGGAACTGGTTACCAACATTCTTCAAAATATCTTCTTTTGTGTTCCATGGAAGCACAAAAGTCATACAGATTTGGAATGACATTATGGTGAGTATATAATGACAGAATTTTCATTTTTGGGTGGACTATTGCTTTAAGTTGTGAAGCTATCTTTATCATCATTTTAGCAGTGTGAGATGTTATTTTACACAATAAAAAAGTGAATACATGCAAATGTAAAAATTACTTTTCATAAATAATCTTCTTAACACACTACAGTATTTAATTAGTTTTAAAATTCAAGTTAATTGTGAAAAATGTGTACTTTAACACTTAAACCTTGCCTTACAGACTCCCATTCAGAGTGCATTACTGTGTACACTATATTTGTATACTTCAATACTGAGGAACAAGACAAATTATTCTGTGGTAATCAACAGTATGTAGAGGTTAACTAGTATTGATCATTGCTCTAATGAGGTGCTTTACTGAGGTGCTCTGGTTCTAAGAGTTTCTGTCACACTCACCCGGTCTCCTGGTCGGACCATAGGTTCCTGCTTGGTGCCTAGTTTGTGGAGGATGTTGTATGCTACTTTGATGCTCCGAGACCAAAGCTTGCCTGTGCAAAAGGAAGTATATGCTGAATTACTGTACTTGAGGGGTCAGTTCACCAAAAGTACCCTGCAGTTATCAAATCTCATTTGTGTCTCAGTGTATTCAAATATTTATTACAAATTTGCGGGCGGAAAGACTTTTTTGAAAAGGTTTTTGAAAGATGTCTCTTTTGCTCATAAAAGAAGAATGTATTTGACCAAAAATACAGTAAAAACATTAAAATTTTGTGAAACAAATTAACCTTTTCTCTACCTAACTTCAGTTTTAAATTGAAACTATCCTTTTGTGAAATGTTTGATAAATAAAAAATAATTTATTTTATTTTTTATGTTTTATTTCATAAAATAAGACATTCACATATTATGACCTCAGTGTCCAAATCGTTTTCATGTTAAAAAAATTACATATTTTTTCAAATCGAATTACTGTCTTTTTGTGAATCTTTTTTACTTTATAGTGACCTTTTTGACTTTAAAGCGTTTGTGCAAATTCTTTTAAATAAATACATTCTAATTATTTTGAAAAATAAATAATTATGTAATTATATAATTTTCAATAATTAATTTATGATAAAATATAATCATAAAAATAATAAAATATAATATATAATCTATAATATTAAATTAATAAAATATAATATAATAATATTAAATTATAAAAAATAAGATATTCATTCATTTCAATTAATTTGACTAAAATTACTAAAATATAAAAACAACTGTTTTCTATTTTAATATATTTTAAATGTAATTTATTGCTGTGATCCAAAGCTGAATTTTCAGTGTCATTACTCCAGTCCTCAGTGTCACATGATCCTTCAGAAATCATTCTAATATGCTGATTTGCTGCTCAAGAAACATTTCTGATTATTATCAATGTTGAAAACAGTTGTGCTGCTTAATAATTTTGTAGAAACTATGATAAATTTTTTTAAAAGAACTGATACATTCAAAAGAACACACATTACATTGTAACATTATAAATACCTTGCATCCTTTCTGAATTATAGTATTCATTACTTTAAAAAAAATAAAAATAATAATAATAATAATCTAACTGACTGCAAACATTTTGAACAGTAGCGTAAGTTGCACCAAGTTTGACATGAATACAAAAAGCTATTGGTTGTTGCGTCTCATAACCAAACAAGATCTGCCAGTCTAAATATGTGGAAGTGCAAATGAGATTTGAGACAAAGAAGAAGATTTTCAGTGAATAATTAATTCAGCTCTCTTTTGTTCCTCACACAAATCTATCATATGATTTCAGAAGACTTTAATATAAGCATGAGGCGTACGGAGCACTTTTATGGTGCATAAGAAAACGCTAAGATACTCTACATATAGAAAACTGTTAATAAGAAAACTGCAAGAAAGACAAAGAAAAAAGTGAACAGATTCCACATACTGAAAGGCAAGCGAAGGACAAACATGGATTGGTACCAAATGACCAAATTACTCGAAGTTTAAGCATCTGGATGAGTCACACACAGGGCGTTTCAGCAGTTTATCTCCTCTGTCCTGCTGAATTTTTGACCTGCCGTTATCAGGATTTAACTCATGGCTATGAAACCCCACTGAAAGCAAAAAACGGTGCGCGTGAGATAGCGATCTCGCTCCGCGCCTGCGTTCTGTGGAAAGTTAATTACTCTTTTGATTTGGGCGAGGTTTTTAACGAGCTGAGGAGGAGGGTGATAGTCCCTGTTGGGTTCTGGGGAGGGGTTTGTACGCCACACAAACAGCCATTGCCATTAATTTTCTGGCTCACACTGCAAACCGAGGCAGTGAAGGTTGTCTGTTGGTCAGAGCTTTGAGCGTCTTGATGAGTCAACTGTGTGTGCGTGTGTGTGTGTGTGTTTGTGTGTGAGATGAAGACATCATTAAGCTCAGGTGGCTTGACGATCATTTTCAATTTTTAGAAAAAAGAAGAGGGAATACCAATCCATTACAGAGACACACACTGCAATCCCTTCCTCACACTCTCACCCGTGATGTGCTGCTGGCAGGATCCTCATTGAGTAAAATCAGCTGAGAGCCCTCACACACACACACACACACACACACACACACACACACTCTACACAAAGCAAGCCCTATAATGATCTCCCTCTCATGACTGAGCATAAATAAACAAGGAGACAAGGTTATTTCTGTTAGCATAAGATGAACACAAGTATATCATTGTATTCAGCGACCACAAAAATATTTGGACACTTTTGTCACACTTAAAAATAACAATGCAATAATAGAAAATACACCTAAACAAGTGGCATCTGCAAACAAATTACTCTACTTAACTTCACTTTTAATTTGAAATGATCCTTTTTGTGAAATGTTTGATAAATAAATGTGACCTTGGACCACAAAACCAGTCATAAGGGTCAGTTTTTTGAAACTGAGATAAATAGGCTTTCCATTGATGTATGGTTTGTTAGGATAGGACAATATTTGGTAGAGATACAACTATTTGAAAATCTGGAATCTGAGGGTGCAAAAAAATCAAAATATTGAGAAAATCGCCTTTAAAGTTGTCCAAATTAAGTTCTTAGCAAAGCATATTACTAATGACAAATTAAGTTTTGATATATTTACGGTAGGAAATTTACTAAATATCTTCATGGAACATGATCTTTACTTAATATCCTAATGATTTTTGGCATAAAAGAAAAATTGATAATTTTGACCTATACAATGTATTTTTGCCTATAGACCAATTTCATGTTAGTAAACATTGTGACGTTTTTCTGTGGGCGGAGCTTAGGTGGTGGCAGAAAGATCCCACTGACCGCTTCACTAACGCTAGCTATGAAGTCTGTTAGCTTATTTTTTTAACAATAACTGGAGAAATTCTGATTTTACCTGCATAATGTAAGGTCACTCACAATCTGGACGATTGTTATTTGAAAAGGTTAACGAGATGAGAAACCAGATTGCCCGACCCACACAGCTTTTACTCAAGGATGGGCGATCTGACGGATTCCCACTCAGTTGAGTGACTCACATCTAAACGTGTATAAAGTAAAGACAAACTCTCTAGTGTCTATCTAGTCATGAAGATGTAACGTTATATATATTTCAATTTCAGCAGGCAACTATTTTTACATTATTATTCCAGCCACAATTACTCATAACAATGTATACAATTACATATAAACATATAAATCGTCAGTTTGTTGTTTTACACATGCACACAGACATTATTTCATACATGATAGAATGGACAAACTCGCTATTGTTGAGTTAAATAGTCATAAAGTCCATCACAGAAATATAAGTTGCATTTGCAAGAAAAAAGTCTCAAAAAAGAATTGTGAGAAAAAAATAGGCAACGTTAAATGTAAAATGTTATAGGTTTAAATAGTATTTCATGCTGTAACTGTAGGGCAAAAATAATATATTCCCTATGAACTGCATGTGTGAATATTATGTAGACCAGTTGTTTAAATCAAATTAATGCTTTAAAAGTAGAGTAATCATAGCAGGTTTCATTCATAAGTCTGTCTGTTTAAACGTCTGTGCTTAGCTTCAAATGGCTTTTTTGATGACAATATTCTATAAAAATTATTTGCGTTCCGATTCTGACATCCAAAGGCACAACAGTACATTTTATCTCTTATTCCGTGGATTTTTACCGTTTCACTCTGCTTGTTACCGTGTGTTTCTGCCACCACAATGCGTGCGCAGCTGCGAGTGACGTAACTGTGACGTCTACATGAAATTGGTCTATTGCTACAAATATACCCGTGATACTTAAGACTGGTTTTGTGGTCCAGGGTCACAAATAAATAATATTTTATTGAATAAAATAATATAAAACAATAAAAAAAATTAGGACATTCATATATTATGCATGACTTCAGTGTCCAAATAGTTAATCTAAATGTTAAAAAAATTACATATATTTTTAAAAATTGAATTACTGTCCTTTTGTGAACCTTTTGACTTGTAAAGTATTTCTTTAAAATAACTACATCCTAATTGGTTTGAAAAATAAATAAATTATATTTTATTTAAGATAAAATATAATAATATCAAATATAATAAAATAATAATATATTCTATATAATCTATAATAATAAATGAATCAACTAAAATATAATAATATAATTATGCAATTATAAAAATAAGACATTCATTAATTTTGCAGGACTTAAGTGTCCAAATACTTTTTGGGCATTATATCAGATTGTGTGGCCGTCATTAATACGCTTATTAATAATCTGAAGTATGAAATAGTTTATGAATGTGAGAAAACTTATTACTCTGTTCCAGTATGGTTGCATGCAGATGTTGGTCATTGTAGTTAAATATGGTTATTTTACCATAAGTAAGAATGTAGAGGGGTTTGCCGTTGGTGTCCATGGTGGTCAGGCAGGGCGCTTTGGGCGAGATGGTCCCCCAGCGTTGCAGTGCAGCTTCTAAAGATGGTGGCCAATTAGTGACCACTCCAAGCGGTTCCCCTCGAATGGCAACCATCTGAGCGCCCTCCGGCCGTGGCTGGTTGGGGTCGGGCTGCTGGACTGAAAACAGAAGAGGGAAAACATGGTCATTCAGAGGGCAAAAAAATCATCTGTATAGCTGTCTTTGTTGAATAGGTTCAGTTCAATGAAACATGGATTGCTGAAACACTGGATCATTTGAATCATCACTCATCACTGCTGTTTTTGTGGTCGAAACATATTTAATTAAATGCGTACTTGATTCAAAAGAATGATTTGTTTGCAAATCAGGTCTTGTGTATGTCTCTATTTGTTTCTTTATAAGAAAAACTCCGAAAAGCTCCAAAAACTATTATGCTGAGAAAAACACTTACCTTCTAGGAGCTCTTCAAAATCATCAACAAAAAACTCTCGAAGTGGAGGTCGTCTGGGCTGCTTTAGTGTGTTTACAAGTTGCTGGATTTTAGCTGAAACACGACTGCTAACTGGGACTCCTAAGGAGGACACACAGATGTTTATGCACAAAAACACAAACAAATCTGGAAAAAAACAAATATTATCATTCATACTTGAATCAGATTTTCCTAAATCTACCTGAACAAGCCTATAAACACACACAAGGCTGTCTGGGTTTAAAGGACTGGCCATAAACAGATTAGATGGATGGTTGAATGTGCACAATGAAGATGTTCAACTCCCCGCTGTTGTGTTTACTTCCGTATTCAACACCTCAATTTTCATCTTACCCCAAACAAATCAATTTAATAAACATTATTGATTAATGCCTCTGACAGATGCAGTCAAATGCGGCCTTCAGGGGCGTCCCCAAGAGATCAAATTAAAGAGTAATAATAAAAGAGTGTGATCAATGCCTTCAATCACAGCTTCATAACAGAGGATCCATCAGAGTAGATTTCACATCTCCAGGGCTTACATACAACCATTACAACACCATAAAGTAACAGTAATTTGATAAAATACATGTATTAAACATCAGCTAGTGTTGTTTGTAATATTTACATACTATTATAGAATTACTGAATTAGTGTTTGTTTTTATATTTCAGTTTTTTACTTTAACTTTAGTTTTTAATAATTTTGTGTGCTTTTAAAACATTTTTTATTAGTTTTTGCCGTTTTCCTTAAATATTTCTATTCAGCTTTATTAAGTTTTACCTTTAGTCATTTTAGCACTTAAACTTATTTATTTCAGTTAGCCGCAAAGGCAGCATTTAAAATTTTTCTATTTTTATTCCGTTATTATTATAAGTATATTAATATAATATTTTATTCTTTACCTCAGTTACAGAAAACAATTTATAGTTTAGTAGATTTAGTTTTAGTTAATGTATTCAAATATTCTGAATATTACAACAACACTCTAGATTTCAGGTGCACATACTATAAAGTATCATGAACTAACAATAAACAATACTTTTACAGCATTTATACCAGCTACCACCATTGTGTCCTTAACCCCAGGTTGCTGCAGGGGGACTATATGCAAGCTGCTCTGTATAAAACCATCTGCCAAAATAAATAATGTTAGGGTGGAAGAGAAATGCTAGATGGGCTGTCAAAATGATTGAGGAAAATGGTTCATGTAAATCTTTCAAAGCTCATTGTGATTTTTGAAATGAAAACGTCATTACTGTCTCTAAAACATCACTCCTTTTCTTTCACACACATTCTCGTGCCCTCACCATCTCCGGTCTCCATGAGTTCGGCGTTGCCATATTTGGGCGTGGTCCGGGGTACGGTGGACACCTGTGGCCTCTCCACCTGAACGGGATGTTCGGAGGTGTAGGTGGTGACATCCGGAGGGGCTGAGTGATTCTCTGGGTTTGGGAAGATGAGGAGGAATCAAAATGCAGAATGAGAAACTCAAGCTGAAGTGGTTTTGGTATGGAAAGCTGGTGTATACCTGGTCCAAATAGGTTATTCGCTGTATACAGTAATATATATTGACAAAAAATTACTAACTTGAACCAGCTATAAACCATGTAGAAACTGATTTGTTGCAGCTAATGACCAACTGAGACCAGCTTCAAACCAGCTATCATGTTCCAGAAAATTTGTGGCTGGTTCATCAAGTTGGTCATCGGCTGATCCATCTATATTATACAGTGAATAACCAGCTTGACCAGCCAATGGCCAACTTTAACCACCAATAAAACAACTTGTAACTGGTTTGTCGCAGCTAATGACCAACTTGGACCAGCTTTATACCAGCTATCATGTTTCAAAAATATATAGCTAATTCAGGGTGGTCATTGGCTGATTTTATTAGACAAAGCATAACCAACTTGACCAACTAATGATGACCAATGTGAACGGCCTATAAACCAACTGGTGACTGGTTTGTTGCAGTTAGTTGCAGGCTGACCAAACTTTATCATACTGAAAATAACCAGTCAATTCGAGTTTTCCATTGACCAGCCAATGACTAACTTGAACAATCTATAAGCAGCTAATGACCAACTTTAAACCAGCTATTAACCAAACCAAAATAAGTCAACTGATCATTGGCTCAATCCATATTCTCCAGTAAATACCCAGCCTGACCTGCCACTGACTAACTTGAACCACCTATAAACCAACTGGTTACTGGTTTGTTGCAGCTAATGACCAACTTGAACTATAAACCAGCAATCATGTTCCAAAAATGTAAATCTGGTTCAAGATGGTCACTGGCTGATCAGTCTATGTTATACAGAGCTTAACCAGCTTGACCAACCAATGACCAACTTGTGCAACCTATAAGCAGCTAATTACCAACTTTAAACCATCTATCAAACAAAACCAAAATTAGTCAAATGGTCACTGGCTCATCAATCTATATTGTACAGTAAATATCCAGCTTGACTTGCCACTGACTAACTTTAACCACCTATAAACCAACTGGTAACTGGTTTGTTGCAGCTAATGACCAACTTGAACCACCTTTAAACCAGCTAGCATGTTCCAAAAATGTACATAAGGTCGGTCATTGGCTGATCAGTCTATGTTATACAGAGCGCAACCAGCTTGACCAACCAATGACCAAACTGAATTGCCCATAAACCAACTGTTAACTGGTTTGGTCCAGCTAATGACCAATTTGGACCAGTTTTAAACCAGCTATCATGTCCCAAAAATGTATAGCTGTTTCAGGTTGGTCATTTATCTGATCAATCTATATTAGACACAGCATAAACTTGACCAACTAATGACCAACATGAAGCACCTATAAACTAACTGGTAACTGGTTTGTTGCAGTTAGTTGCAAGCTGACCAAACTTTATCATATAGAAAATAACCAGTCAATTCGAGTTGGCCATTGACCAGCCAATGACTAACTTATAACCTATAAACAACCTATAAGCAGCTAATGACCAACTTTGAAACAGCTATCAACCAAACCAAAATTAGTCCATTGGTCACTGGCTCATCAATCCATATTATACAGTAAATAACCAGCTTGACCTGCCATTGACCAACCTGAACCACCTATAAGTTAACTGGTAACTGGTTTGTTGCAGCAATGATTAACTTGGACCAGGTTTAACCCAGCTATCATGTTCTAAAAATTTACATCTGGTTCTGGTCATTGGCTGATCAGTCTGTGTTATACAGAGCAAAACTAGCTTGACCAACCAATGACCAAACTGATTTGTTGTTCTAGCAGGATTTCAGTCCTACCTGGCTACAGAGCCTGACACACTTGGCACATTGTTTACGATTAAAAGTAAGAGGGTTGGAGGAAGACAGGAAGTGATTTTAAGGAAAACACGCACATGTCTCTGAGAAAGAGACGGATGGAACGCAAGAGACACAGAGGAGAGCTTTTTCATCCTTTCCTTAATTACAGTCCCTTTTACTTCCACTCGGTGAGTCCGCTGGGCTTCTCTCTCGCGGTTCACCCTCCCCTTCCGATCATAAATTCTCAGCTGTCTGCAGCCTCTTTCTCATTCCCCTCAGCTCGTGTCTGAAATGTCTCTTTCACATTCAGTGCCCTTGGCCACCACATATTACCATTATGATATCCCTACAGAGTTTGTACGCTCTAACGTTGAGTAAATAAACGTCATTTACCTTTTTTGTACAATTTCAAAAGGCAGATGTCAATGAGTGAGCCTTTCACCAAAAGCTCATAAAAGTTTCCTTCCATTATATCCCATGCTCCAATTGAGCCATTTGGAGAGAAATAACCATCCGTGTGTAATTTTGACACCAGGAATGAGGAGAATGCCAATGAGGCAGCGCTATTCCTCCACCACCATAAAACACCCAAAACGGCCCTAACAGAAATGTCCAATGTGATCAAGGACAAGGCTTTTAGCTGCTTAGCGTTAGTTCAGCATAGATGGTTTTCAATGTAATAAAGTTTTACGCAGACCCTGAGTTTGTATGTGACTGATATAGTACATTAATATCATAACTAGATAGAGTGGTGTATTTTAGTGCATTTCAATAGAGAAACACAGTTAATTTATAGCTCTATTTCTCCATAAATCAGTTTGTTTCTGACTGACTTTATAAATAAATATATAAAGATATAGTATTATCGTGTATAAATATAAATTAAAGTATTAGTCATATATCTGGGAAAGATAAGTCAAGCTGTCACTAGTGGTGACAGAATGAACGTGAGTGAGCGAGATGCCTCCTGTCTGAGGAATCGTGCCAAGCTCAGAAGGGGACTGTGATGGAGAATGTGACTAAGGAAGGGCACGACCCCTGGACTTGGCTTCCACCCACCATCAGCACTACTTCTACTCTCCCTCATCTCCTGAAGGACTGATGTGACTACCAGTGTAGCTTTTTTAGTGAATCAAAAACAAAACATTACCAGTGTAGTCCTATTCTTAAACAAATGACTCTTATGAACTCATTCTTTTTTTAGTGAATCAAAACATACAGCACAAACAGTGTAGTCTGATTCCCAAACAAATGACTCTTATGTGCCAGTTCTAATGATTCAAAAACTGAGATCAGTGTAGTCTGAATCATGAACAACTGACTCTTAAGAACTGGTTCTTAAGCAAATCAAAAACACACAGTGTGGCATGTAGAGAATTCACAAACTAGTAATTACTCTAAAGAGCTGGTTCTTTTTTGCGAATTAAAAACATACAGTGCAATATGTGGCTCAATTCTCAAACAAATGAATCTTGGGAGTCTTTCTTTTTAGTGAATCAAAAACAAACAGCAAGACCTATGCATCCTGATTCAGGGACATGAGCTGGTTGTTTTTACTGAATCAAACACATACAGTTTGACCAGTGCAGTTTGATTCATGAACAAATGACTCTTGAATCAATAACATACACCATGACAAATTGCGATTAGTGAAACAAATGACTCTCCTGAGCTGGTTCTTTTAAAGAATAGTTCAAAAAGACAAGTTACTAGTCTGAAACCTATGAAAAAATTCAGGGAAAATTTAAATTATTACAATATAACCACATGAATTGGAATTTAATCAAATCAGAATTAAATCAAATTGCCATAAGAGCTTTGCGAATCTGAATCAAAATTTGCAAATCGATCTCCAGCTCTAATCTCCTGCCTTCTGACTCCCTTCCAGCCTTGTATTCCACCTTGTCTCCTGCTTCATCACTGGCCTCCCTGCCTTGTCTCCTGCCTCTATCATCAGTGATGAGTTTACGAGAAAACACCCAGCAGCTAGAGTGCTTACGTAACAGGCTGAAAATAACCCTCATCCAAACTCTCTCCCTCTTTCATTCTCCCTTTTTCTCTCTCTCTCCCTTCACCCCACCCCCCTGCTCTTCAGTGACACGGACACTAATGTGCTGGAAAAGGAGTTTCCTCAAAGCCCAGAGGTGCTTGTAGGAGAACAAATAAAAATGACGTCTTGCGTCACGTGAGGGAACCTGCTGGCAAATCTGCGTCACAGAGACAAGAAAACCCCAGACAAACACAAGCTTTCTAGTCTGGAGGGATGGATGAGAAATATTACAGTCAATTTTCATTCATCATTATGATCAAAATGTAAACAGTTTTGATTCAATTGCTGTTCAAAACATAGCTTATAAATAGAGTATTGTAAATTATATGAGCAATTTATCAAAATATCAACATACACAACCATTCAAAATCTTGGGGTCTGGAATTTTTTTTATGTTTTGAAAAGAATTCTCTTATGATCATCAATGCAGAATTTATTTGATCAAAAATACAGTAATGTGCTGAAATAGTTATTTTAAATTAGAAAAAAACATTTTCTATTTCAGTATAATTCACTCCTGTGATGGCAAAGCTGAATTTTCAGCAGCCATCATTACTCCAGTCTTCAGTGTCACACGATCCCTCAGAAATCATTCTAATATGTTGATCAAATCTTATTATCAGCAATGATGAAAACAGTTCTGCTCCTTAATATTTTTGTGGAGCTCGTTATACATTTTTCAGGATTCTTTGGTGAACAGACAGTTCAAAAGGACAGAATTTATTTGAAATAGAAATCTTTTGTAATATCATAAATATATGTATTGTCACTTTTGATGAATTTAATGAATCCTTGTTGAAAAAGTATTATTTTCATTAAAAAAACTGACCCCAAACATTTGAATAGTAGTCAACATTTGCCTGTGTTTCAATGAGAAAATGACTTCAACAATTATACACTGGTTAAACAGAACACATTTCAAATGTCAATGCAATTTACAACATTTAAACAAATAATCATGCAAATTGATCAGATAAATACACAGATAGTGACATCACATTGAGAGTTAAAGCAATAGTGCACACAAAAAAGATAATTCTGCCATTATTCACTCACTGATATGTTATTCCAAACCTGTACAATATTTTTTCGTCTATGGAAAAAGGACATTTTGCCTGTGTCTAAGCTGCTCTTTTCTATAAAATAAAAGTAAATGGTGACCACAAGTATGATTTTTATTGGAAAAACTACTACATTTCTGTCTGTTTCTCACACTAATTTATCATATGGCTTCAGAAGACTTTGAATATTGATTTGTACTGATTACTTTTATGATGCTGATTGTATGGTGCCCCTGGCCACCATAACTTTCATTCTATGGAAAGTAGCAGCATAAACATTCTTTAAAATTTCTCATTTTGTCTTCCATAGAAAGACATGAAGGGTAATTAATGACAGAATTAAAATTTTTAAGTGAACTACAAGGTCAGGAATGAACAACAACGATAAGCACACAGAGACAAAGAATGGACATCTAAAAGCAGACTGAAAGCCTGAAAACAGCATTTCACACTTTATAATTGAATAAAAAATCATACATATTTAGAAAAAACACAAGATACACAGTCACTACTCACAGATAGACTGAATCTCAAATACAACATAACTGTTGTCAGAAAGTTTCTCTCACAGCAGAATTGACGTTCAGACACGTTAGGTCATAAAATTCACAGCACGCAACTCCAAACACAAACACACCGAGGGGCCCATCGTCCCCCAGACTCCAGAGAGAACAACACGGAGGACACAGAGACGTTCTAGATGATCGGATGATTGGGGGAAGTGTGTGTGCGCATTGGGGGGCATATACTGACCATCGGACTCCAAGGGCGGCGGCCAGAGAAGATCTGATCCGAACTCACAGGAGCGCCGCAGCGAGTTTCCGTTCTCTGCTACGCCGAGCATAGTTTTCCTCTTCAACGAGAGGTGAGCGATCGGCCCTGGATGGGGAAGGGAGGAAGGGGGAGAACCAGAACCTTAGAGCCGTCCGCTTCCTCACTGACCGCAGGTATGGATGGGCAGGAGGGACGGGGGCTGATGAGCCGAGCATGGACGGTGCCATGTTCCCAACAGAGCCCTGAAGACTCTGGATATCTTGCATGGAAGGGGAAGGGGGGGACGGAGGAGGTGGGAATGATTGAGCATTCCTAAAGGAGCACCCACACTGCCATGTTTCTCCCAATGGTACGAAACAAATATGGGACAAAAGCAACAACCTGGGAAGCACTTGCAGAACTTGTTCTTGGTCCAATGGGTTTAAAAATGCCCCAAAGATACATTAACCATCCTTGCTGTGTTACTAAATATGCACTAACAATGTTCTGAGAGCTCCGAACACGACTGAGTCTCTTGAGGTTGGTTGTCTGCTTTTAGATGGTACCACAACATTATCATGTGGGAGGACAAAAAGGAAGTGAGGGAGAGAATCGAAGAGCTCTTTTACACGGTAACCACAAATTCCCACTTTGTTGTTGGAGGCGGCACTGAAAGCTCGCCAAGACTGTATGTGTCACTGACCAATCAGAATATTTTATGTGTCATTATTCTCCAACCAATCATACTTTGTTTAGTTTTTATGTTTTTTGTCACTTTCAGAGTTGATGTGTCCAAAATGACTCTCTGCTGCCCACACAACATGAATGAGTAAAAGAATGAGCTTTTTCAGACACAGCAAATGTCTGCCCACCAATCACATTTATTTCTATTCATGGTTAGCCTATTTTGAAACAAATGTCATTTTATTTTGTTTCCTACTGAATAAAAAGCCTACACTGGTTTGCTGGTTATCAGCTAGTTTTTTTGGCTGGTTTTGGGGCACTTTTCAGCTGGTGAGACTAGCTAAACCAGCTAAGACCAGCTTGGCCAGTCTGGCAGACCAGATAGATCAGATTAAAGGCCTGTTCACACCAAGCACGATAACTGTAATGATAACTCTAACTCTAATAATCATCCTAATTGTATGAGAATAGTGGAGTCCACGCCACAACTATAGCGATAACGACCTAGAGGAACAATATCATTGAAATCACTTTCAGAACGATTTTTTTTCTAGCTGATGAATGAGAGAAACATTGACAGCCAATCAGAATCTATCTGCCATTAAATAGTTGAGCATTTAAATCAGGAGACAAGATTCAAGGCGTGCTTAGGTGAGAACGCTAATATAGTCATCATTCTAGATATCTTTATAGTTATCGTTCTTGGTGTGAATGGGCCTGAAAAATTGATCTTTAGCAGGACAGTGTAATTATTAATATCTTAGAAGCAATGCAGAGTATAATTTACAGTAACCGCTTCATTCTAGATGTTTTCACTCATTAGCATTAAGCTAAATCAGTAGCAGGCAACTTTTGCCAGCTTTTGTGTGTATGGAATAGCACTGGTAAAATCGTAACAAATTGTGCCTATAGTGCACCGTGTAAAATGCCCTTAACAAGAAACAAAATGGTGGAAGGTAAAGAGGATAGAGTGATTCGAAACACAGAGCAGGAGGGAAAGTCGATACAGGAAAGGGAAACTGAGGTAGAACGATGAGACAACCAAATCGTGAGGGGAAATAAAAAGAAAATGAAGGGAGAGAGGTAACAGGACAGTGTGAAAGAGATGAGTTCCTTTCTTCAGACATTAAACTGCTCCACAGGGCACTCCTACATAACATCATAGCTCTATTAAAACACCCCAGCTCATCACTTAGCCACAGTCTACAACTTCAAGCCCTCTGGATACAGAGGGTTCGTGAGGTTTTTGAAAATGAGGTGTCTTTCTTTCTACGACCTCTGAGTGGAGGAGGGGAAAAGTGGCTGTAAAACTCTTTCCTCTTCCTGCTGCGCTCTCTGTTTACATTTAAAATCAGCTGGATGGATAGATTTAACATCTGTGCAGCATAGGCTAGTCAGTACTACTTTAAACAGACAAAATGGGGAGATGTAATTGGCTCTGTGTTGAATGAACTGTTACCTCAGGGCTCAACAACAAGGATATTTTCTGCTGGTGTGGTCAGACCAGTAGATCTCTTCTTGTCCTGCCTGTATTTTATATTATATGTTATATTTATTGAAACATATTTACATTTTTTTAATTAAATGCCTTCTTAACAAAAAAAATAAAAAATAAAAAAAATTCTACAAGAAAAACTGTAGGCCCGGGACGTTATTGTATGCATAAAGAATTGATATGGTCATTAAAAGATAGAAATTATAATAATATTTTTAACATAACTATTTTTAGCTGCAGAGTTTTATAGGAGTCAGAAAGTAATGTATTTATATTTTTATCAATTGTGAAGTTTAAACACAAAATAAAAAAATAAATAAATATAAAATATAAATATGCATTTACAAAAATATATAAAAATAGATATTGTTAAATTATAATACATCATTTTTTAGAAATGTAATTATTTCTAATCATATCAAATTATTTATTTAAAATTTAAAAAATATATTTATTAAAAAATAAATTAAATTATAAAATTTATTTATTTACAATTATTTAGACTTAATTATTTTTATTATTTATATAATAACATGGAGATACTAATATCTCCACGATGGCTATAAATTCAACACACTTTTGCTAAAAAACAAACAAACAAATGCTTAAAGTGATTTATGATTTAACTCATTGTAACTGAAGCTGCAAAGTCTATCACAAATCATTTGCTCAACCTAGGCACATATTTGTTGACACAAATCGTCAGAATTCACAACGACATCAAAATTGTTGTGACTGTTTCGTCATCTGCCCCAAAAACTGCTATCGGACCATCCTTATTGTTGAGCGGTCCACCTACCACAGTCTACGAAACAAACGTTACTGATTATTTACTGATTTTACAGTTAAACCTCTCGACAGACACAATTTCAGAGGAGATTAGCAGAGAATCATGTTAATGACGGCTAGCGTGGTTCAACGACAGCACAGATATACAATAAGGAGCAAAAGAAGGTGCGGACAGCACACATAGGCAAGGGAGGCGGGGTTTAGAAGCATGGCAGGAAGTGTGGGAGTGACTGGCTGAGGGATAGATGTGGAGGCGGGGCTCGGTGAGGGGACGTTACCTGATTTGCCGATATGCGTTTGAGCCAGGACGTCAGCCAGGCGCCCTGCGGCTCCGCTGCCCCCACTCTGCGTCGACGAGGAGGAGGAGGAGGTGGTGGAACCCTGGTGAATGGCCCGGCTGATCCAGTGCTCCATGCTGACGCTGCCCTGGCTGGAGGTGGGGGTACCCTCACCCTGGCCGCCCTCCTCCTCCGAGCCGGACGAGGTGTCTGTCAGGGGGGGCAGAGAGGAGAGGGGGGAGAGGCCTAGTGAGAGTCACTCAGACCCACTCAACACTCAGCCCAGAAGGTGGACAAGTGCGATTAAAGTCAACATGAAAAGGGATTTGCAACCCATTGGATGGATTTCAGAATAAACTAGAAAATTCTACAAGAAAATATGTAGAGTGGGATATAGTTGCATCCAAGAGCAATTATTAGGGTCATGAAAAGAAAAGAAAAAACAAAGCATAACAATAATAAATGCTTTTTTAAAAAATATATATTTGCAACAGGTTTTCATGCCAGAAATGTATATATTTATATTAAAAAATGCAATTTATTAAAATACACAAATACATTAAATTTACATGAATGCACATTAAGTTATTTTTAAACAATTATTTATAAATATTAAATGAAATTTTAAATTATTTACAGTACTTAAATGAAAAATTGTTCATAATTTGAATTTAAAATAATCTTTTTTCTTTTAATCGGGGGGAGGGGGCAATAAAAACTGGAATTTAAAACTAACTGCAACAAATTCATAAACACTTTTTCTGTTAAAAAAATAAATAAAATATATTAGCTCACACTTATGATTTTTTACCCATTATTATGCTTTTCTTTCACAAATCATTCTCACAATTTCCAATAAATGAATTAATCTTGAAAAGTGGGTGTTCAACAATGAAGGCTGCTTCTCATACAAAAGTAGCCTAAAACTATAGCTATTGAATAACAATATTTTCCCTGCCTAGCCAGCCTAGATGACATCAGTCGAAATGGAAAGTCGTTCAGAAGTGGAGCAAAACCTTGAACCCCACTGACATTCAGTGAGAAAGACGTTATTCCAAATTTCTTCTTTTGTGTTTTGGAGAAGAAATAAAGTCTTCGAAGATTTAGAACAACATGAGGGTGAATAAATGATCACAGAATTTCCTTTTTTGGACGAACTCTCCTTTTAAGAATGTAAAAAGAGTTCATTTATTTTTGATTTCATGTTGACTTTAAATGAATGATGATTTAGAATCAGGTGTGAAGCTCACCTGGGGGGGTGTAGGCATCCATAGAGGTCTGTACCACTAGAGATCGGCGTTTGGACGGCATGGGAACGGCCACCTTTCTCTCCTTGTGTTTGGCTAGTGCTGCCTGAACTGCTTCTGTGTGGACGTCTGAGGAGGAAAAGAGTGAGAAATGAAATGAAGGGAATCTGTATTAACTGGCCGCTGACCTCCAAGCTGGTGTTTACAGTGACGTGGATGAGATGAGTCTCTCTGGCTGATGGTCGTGAGAGTGTGTGACGAGAGCCAAGCCACCACCTCCAGCCCTTCTGTGATCTTGTAATACTGACTCATCTCAGTGTGTGTGTGTGTGTGTGTGTATGAGAGAGAGAGAGAGAGAGAGAGATGACACCACGGCTGACTGTAGGTTGTACCCACGGCTGCACTCCTCACACTGGCAGAGTCACGGCCTATAATAATCCAAGCTGTTATTTGGACTCTCTAATGAGATACAGAACAACATATTCCATCAACACACTGACTGTGTTTACACGCCCAAGAATAATCCGATACGAATATCCTCATATTCTAATTTAATTATTTTTCAAATGCAGTTAAAGGGAACTGAAGAATGAGTATGTGTTGATTTATTCATAATATATTGTATGGTGATTACATGTAAACCACAATAGCTGTGTAAATGTCTTTTTCAGAATAAAGACAACCAAAATATAGAGCTTAATGGGTAAACTGGAAATATAAATCAATATTCTGTAATTATACTACTGGTCTGAATTCGCTTGGAGATGTAAAATTCCAAACAAAATAAAACAAGCAAAACTACGGAAGCCTGTAAAAAAGGTAATTGCGACTTTTTATCTCACAATTCTGACTTTTTTCTGAGTTATAAAATCAGAATTGCAAGATATAAATTTGCAGATCTGACTTTTTTCTCAAAATTGCATGATAAAAACATGTAGTTGCAAGAAAAAAAACTCGCAATTCTGAGAAACAAAATCAGAAGGTGTAAATACGGTCCATTTTGATTCCAAGTTGTCTTTAAAGTTAGACAGTGGTTGAAGCCTGGTATGTGCTGTTCAGCATTACTCAAAAAAAAAAAAAAAAAGATAAAAAGATTTTAGTGTTGGCAACTTTTTGGGAACTTGCCTCAAATCTACCATAAATCATAAAACCTCATTCCGTAACGAAAAGCTCAATAAACGCTGTGTCCCATGACTACTGAACCGTATTTTTTAATCTTTCAACTCTCTATTTTGAATGTGTGGCTGCCTAAAGGACATACAGAGACAGGACAGAGACAGATACAATTTTAATATGTACAGCTCATAGCAGATAAATCTCTCCCACGTACATATCATATATCAATATTTGTATATTTGCCCAGAGGGAGGAGGTCAGTGACATATTCAGGGATAAACAAATCCATAATCTGACACACAAACAAACACTGTTTTAAATGATTTCTATACATATATATACTGTATTTACATTACATTTTTTATATATGAGCCTGTTAAAATGTCATGCATTTATACCATTATCATTTAAAACAGTGTTTTTTATTTTAACATTAAAGAAAAATGATATTATTTCTTTCTTTTTTCCTTAATGTCCAAGTTTTTTTTACCTATTGTTGTGCCAACAATTGTGAAAGGTTCATAAAACATTAAGTTTTGCAATAATATATGGTATAAATAGCTAAATTATCTGGATTTTGTTTAAGGTTATATAAAGAAATTGATATTATAAGCTCAGAAAACTCACAGTGTAGATACATTTTACAGACTGAATCCCCTTGATCTGTTCTGTTACCTTTTTCTCTTGTTCACTAACTGTAGAACTATTATTGTGGTACAGGAATTCTGGGCAGCTATATTTCCCATCATTCCAGTGGAAGAATCATGATGGATCACTCATTGGACTGCTGGAATAAACTCCCTGCTGCGGTCCTGTTGGACTCACCTGATCGGTAACGTTCATCACGGGTGCCGGAAGAGCGTCTACGGTGGTATCGTGAAGCGGAGGGAGCCACGGGCGGCCGGCGCTCGTGTGCCATGGATGCCTCCAGCCCTAAAGGACACAAATAGAGCAAGAGAGGGACAATTACATGTCTCAGCCAGGGACTCATTTATTACATATCCACTTCATTGATCTCTTCCTGTAACACTCTCCTTCACAGATGGGCTAAGAGATACCCTGATCTGTTCTTATTTTAATCAGCATTGGCAACCTACTTTCTTGTCTCATTCTAAGTTCAGTGTAGCTTTTCTTTAACATATTGTCATCCTCTTTTTTTGGATCTCTCACCCCTTTTGGGGCAGCAACTGAGTTGCACAGTATATTAGTACCAATAATAGTGGTTTTATTCATTATTGGAAATAATTTTTTTCCCCATTTTATTTCTATGGGAATATATAAACATGCTGAACAGTTATTTAACATTTCTACATTATAATGTTTTATGATAGATTTCGCTTGGAGATGTAGGCCTAACATTTCAAACAAAACAAAACACAAGCAAAACTATGGAAGCCTGTTTCTACCACTGAATAAAAAATTTAAAAAGGTAATTGCGATTTTTTTCTCTTACAATTCTGACTTTTTTTTCGCAATTGCAAGTTTAGATCATGCAATTCTGACTTTTTTCTCAGAACTGTGTGATATAAACTCGCAGTTACGAGTTATAAAGTCAGTATTGCATTATATAACCTTGCAATTGCAAGAAAAAAACTCAGAATTGCGAGATACTGTATAAACTCACATTTATATCTCAACTCAA
This sequence comes from Tor tambroides, assembly GCA_021397915.2. Classification (NCBI taxonomy): domain Eukaryota; kingdom Metazoa; phylum Chordata; class Actinopteri; order Cypriniformes; family Cyprinidae; genus Tor; species Tor tambroides. The sequence goes on from JAFVLL020043417.1 coordinate 35,387, forward strand.
ACTCAAAGAATTACAAGAATTACAAGAAAAAAGTCATAATTGCAAGATATAAACTTGGAATTGTGAGAAAAAAGTAAGAATTGTGAGATACAAATTCGTGGTGACTTTTTCTCTCAGAATTGCGTGATAAAAACTCCCAGTTGCGAGGTATAAAGTCAGTACTGCATTACATAAATTCACAATTCTGACTTTCTCAGAACTGAGATTTACACATTAGCATTTCCGAGAAAAAAGTCAGAATTGCGAGTTCTCTCATCTCAAAAGACAAACAAAACTAAACAAAAACTAGCAAAACAAGAGAAAAGCAATCCAAAAAACAAGACAAAACAAAAGCAATCCAGAAAACATTCATTAAAAATAAGCAATCCAAAAAACAAAACAAAATAGATCATTTATAAACACTGACAAACATATCAACTATCTGGTTATGGAAGGATAATACCTTATTTTATCCAATTTAAACAATATTTTTTTTCAATGGCAACAACAGTGCAAAACTGTTAACTTAACCTTTCTATTTTACATTATTATGTTTTGATGCTTGATTTCACTTGTGTGGAAGAGTAAAATAAAATAAAATAAAAACAATGCAAATAATACAAAATATTTTAAACACTGGCAGACCTATGTAACTTTTTCTTAACAAATTTTGAAGAAAAATCTGTTTAATTTTCTGATTTTAAGAATAACATTTTCAAATTCTGTGGAAATCTATAGAGATTTCTGCCAGTTTTGTGGCTGCCGATTTAGACAATCCATATCTGCCAATATGTCTATGCCAGTGCAGCCCTGATTGAGAAAAGATAAAATATTTAATTCCAGGCACACACAGCAGCGACTGGTCGACTATGACTCATATCAATGGCTCTTGTGATGAGCCAGCTCTGTTCTGTTCTGTTGTTCTTTGTTGTCTTGGATTCAGAGCGGAGAGCTTAGCACCACTCTGCTCCTCCTGGCAGATTTTAGGACACGTGAGATGGCCCAGGTTGCGCTCGGCATTCCAGCCAAGAGCTCTGCGTGCAGGCCGGAGAAATCAATTTTGGCCCCATGCTGATATAGCCTAAGACATCAGCGGGTGGATTTATTCATTCAATAAGGCAGAAGGTGAGACAGCAGGTTAAGTCAGAATCATGCACCAGCTCATGCAGCGGAGGATGTGATGGTGCTTTTCTGACTCAACTACAATGAACACACAGTCTTCCTCCTACTAAAAACCGAGGGTTAACAGTCACCGATCAATACTGATTGGGTTAACGTCTAAGTACAGCTGTCATTCAGTCAAAGTCAGCGATGGAGACAATCTCTCCTCTGTGCTGGTAACTTGATGCTCTTAAAAACTAGGAGACACACACACACACAAAATCATTGAGGGAGGTGTCACCGTGCCACGTTCCCTTGCTCCAGTACATAAACGACTGATCGTTAAACGCAAGTTCATGCCTTTACGGGACTGTTAAATAACACCAGTTCCCACAGGAATGGAAGCGTCGCGTTGAGTCTGGCGCATGCCGCTCTTCGCGCCGCAGTCTACGATACATGCTTTGTGCCCGAGCATGATGTCATGTATTTTTTTTTCACCGGGAGCCAGACTGGGAACATGCGGGGTGCCTGTTGCTATGGCAACAGAAGCCGTGCTAATCAACAATGCAGCCAGACACGCCGAGCACAATCAGAGACCTTCAAAAGTTACACAAATTCTTACAAACTATAAAAGCAGCACTTACTTTATTGGTAGGGCTGGGCGATACTTCTAAAAATATACTATCTTAATGTTTTTTCAACCATTTGAAGATAGATAACTTGATATTTGTAAGTTTGCTTTCAATTTGCCTTCAAAAAGGTGACTTTAAAGTATAAATTACAAAAAAAAAAAAGATTAGTAACAAGGCTTGTTTTACACAGTCACAATAAATCTTATAATTTAAAATGGACAAAAATTTACATTTTTATTTATATGCACCATATAAAAATAAGTCTGGAGAAGGGCAATATTTAAATATTTATCTATATATTTTTACAAGCGCTCCATGAAGATTTTTGAGTGATGTCCCTAGTAAAAAAGTAATATATTTAAAATACATTCATATCGTATAGTTCAAATCTTTTAACATATTTACTGACATATCGCCTGAGACTTACTGATATAAAAATTATAATTAAACTGCATTTGGTGTACTGCTTGTGCACAATGCACATTTCTTAATATTAAGCCTAAAATGTGTTTTAATGTCACTATTGATGAGGACTGTATGATCTTTGAATAATATCGGTCTTTAAATGCAAGATATTTAAAGTGTACCTGAAGTATACTTGAGATAGTTCTACTTTAGCACAATCAAATATACTTCAGAATATATTTAGTTGGACTTCAGCACTACTTTCGCACAATTAAAGTGCATTAAGTACAAAATTATTTGTTATGTATACAAGTTTAGTATACTAAAAGTACAACTGCAGTGTGTTTTTTCTACATAAATATGCAAATGTATTTGTAGCATACTTAGCATGAAATAAATGTATTTCAAATACATTTTAGTATATATTTTTTTCACTAGGGCTGGCAAATGAACCACTGAATCAGACTTTTTCAATTCACTGAAAGGATTTGAATTCATGGAACACACTCATAGTTTCAAATCACAAAGGAAGAAGAGATTATGAAACTTGTCTAAACATACTGTTCTAAATACCTGTCTGGGATAACTGTAAAAGAGAAGAAATCACCTCATCTGGAAAAAAAGCACAGTTCTTCTTAAAATGTTCTTCGACACCAAGCAATTACTCTACCGAGCTCTTCATTTTAATGATGCCGGTGTGCTTTTAAAGACTAATGCCATCTGAAGCTGGAGACGCTTGATCAGCAGTGACTCTCTGCATTTTATTGATAGTCTAAATGCAAAGTATTTACTTTAAGTGCACTTAAACGAGTGACCAGGGTGATCAACTGAGGAATCCCTTATTGAAAATCAACACCGAACATTAGATTTTTTTTCCCCACTAATATTCAAAAGAAGGGGTTATTTGAGTTCAATGAAACGAGAGAAAAAAGTTCTAAGCACCTTTTATGAAGCTCTTGAAAAGAGCTTAGAGGAGCCTCTTAATTCTGGTGCCTACAGTCACTTATCAGCTCATTTTAAAGCAGCGCTGAAGAAAAAGCGGACAAATAGTCTGATTAAGTCTGGAGCCGGACCGTGGTTATGGATGGCCTTACTTTCCAAATAAGATTTTCACAGGAGCTTCAGACTTTAAGGCTGCATTTAGACTGTCAACCAACTCTGATTTGTTAACCTTTATCTGGCAAATATTGAATCTTCTTCCATGTACGATGTATATAAAATCACATTTTTATACATCTGATCATCAAACCTACATCTAAACATTCATGTTATTACTCATGCTTAAGGTTAGGGATGAGAACAAACCTCTAAGTGCTACAAACTGAATCTGATTCTTCAAATCAGATGCTTCCTGCCTGTCAAATAAAAAAATGGGCAATTAAATCCCATATGCCTACACGAATGTGGATATATAGATTTGCAACCTTACCATCCGCATAGTAATTCAGACTAGGATGCCCTACAAAATTCACTGTTCGTTTAAGTACAAGAGAACGACTGCGAAATCCATCTGTTGAGATCTTAATGCCTAGAATATTAGCCCACAGGAAACCGATTCCCATTGCAAGTTTTTAGGATCTGTTTAAATGAGAGAAGGGAAGGCAAACCCATCTGCTGCAGGAAAGCTGGTTCTGTCAGCTGTTTAAGCCTGTGCAAATTCAAGTCTGTGGGTACAAACGCACTCTGTGACCCCTTAAATGTGAGGTGAGAGTTGGGACTCTTACCTGGAGGCTGTGGCAGATACGCCCCGAGCAGTTTTGACCTCTTCTTCTCATATCCTTTCTGAGTGATGTCGCCTACAAGAGAAAGGGAGCGTCAAAAAATGGGCAAACAGCTAAAAAACAAATAAATCACAATCGCCTCTTCACTTAAGCAGATTATAATAGTAGATTGACACCACACCTACTATTTTATTCAGGGCAGCCATTTTTGGTCTGGAAAACATTTCATGCTTTTCAGAAAATGGTTAGGGGTAAGGTGTTTTTGGGCAGATTTTTGAGGAAACCATCCGGACGGTGTGGGTGACAGAGAGCACATCCTGCAATGATTAATGTAACAAGGTTTTATGACTCGTCACAAAGCATTAGGCGACTGGGCCGTCACATTTGTGTGGAAATTAAGAAAAGATCTGGTGCATAACAAGAGAGCGGCGGAGACTCGACAAGTGACAGAATAACTAAATGAGAAAGCTACGCTAAATCAATAGTTCTGTTACGAAACCTAGCGAGCCGCCTTGCTGTCTATTCATTACATAGGCAGCTATGTTTTAAGGTAGAATAAAAAATGAAATGAAAACTTATTTCCGAACGTTGTTCATGAGCAGAACAAACAAATGATTCATCTTGGTAAGCTAACAATGTAAAAATTCTAAGCACTAAAATACAGAAAATGTTATCAAATATGATACTTGATATGGTACTTAATAAATTAAAAGCATTCATCTACTAAACATATCAGAAAATATGACAACTTTAGTTTATTATATTGAATTAATTTTGTTGATTCTTTCTGCTGCTGAATGAAACAAGTATCCATCCACCATACCTAAAGATAACATTAAATATGCTATTTTTAATTAATACATTGAATTATTTGTATTAATACTTTCTGCTACTGAATTAAATATACATTACTATTCAAAAGTTTGGCTTCTGTAAGAAGTCTCTAATGCTCACCAGGGCTGCATTTATTTGATTAAAAATACAGTAAAAAAAAAAAGTAATATTGTGAAATATTATTACAATTTAAAAGAACTGTTTTCTGTTTTAATATATTTCAAAATATAATTTACTCTTGTGAAGCGAAGCTGAATTTTCAGCAGCCATTACTCCAGTCTTCAGTGTCACATGATCCTTCAGAAATCATTCTAGTACGCTGCTCAAGAAACATTTCTTATTATTATCAATGTTAAAAACAGTTGTGCTGAATATTTTTGTGTAACCATGACACTTTTTTCAGGATTCTTTGATGAAAGGAAAGTAATATTTTTGTGTAACCATGACACTTTTTTCAGGATTCTTTGATGAAAGGAAAGTAAAAAAAAACAGCATTTATTTGAAATAAATCTTTTGTAACTTTGTATATGTTTTTACTGTCACTTTTGATCAATTTAATGCTTGCTGAATAAAAGTACTAATTTTCATTCTGAGACTGCATTCTCAACAGCTGCGTTTCCATTTCCCTTCAAAATACGCCCAACGGAAACGCATCAATTTTGCAAAAACTCCCATATATTGCAAAAAAGTTTTTCGTTTTTTACCCTCGCATGAGGTGGTTTTCCAGGAAATTCAAAAAAGGAATATTTCGCAAAACTGCAATGTTTTTTTTTACATAAAACATAAAACATGAAAATACATAAAAATAACGGCTAGTGCAGTAGCTGCGATATATACGTAAACCTACCAACATCCATGGCTTGAGGAGAAAATTATATTTTAGTCACATAACACTGGTTAATAGAAACGTCGTCATTTCGCAATAGATTTTTATTGACATTTACAAAATATCGCAAAAGTTTTGCACAAATCTGTAATGGAAACACACCTAATGAAGGATGCATTCAATCTCATCTTTGAATAATAAGGCCAAAACGTGGTATCTTAAAAGTCATCATGCTGCCTACCTTTTGGGCGGCCTTCAGTAGACAGCGCCTTAAAATATGGTCTAGGTAGGCAGCTCAGTATGTTTTGGAACAAAGCTAATCTCGTCCTCCTCACCCTTGATGCCAACATAATTATGTTCCCGCACACTGTATGCGCTATACTGCTGCGATCTAGTGAACATCTCCAGTTTAGATTCTTGGAAGGACAGGAAAAAGTGACAGTGAAGGCTGTTTTCCCTAATGACCTCTTTAACGGCCCAATAAAAATGGCTGGGAGGCTAAAGGTTTAATGTGGAGGAGGAAGAAGGGGGCTTTGGGATGAAAGTAAAGCAGAAGACGAAAAGGAAAAGGTTTTTTTTAAACAGAGACTGGATGATTCATTTCCTCATACCCACTTGCCGCCAATCAAACTGCCTTATGTGGAGGTTTCTGCTCAGGAGATTCATAGCGTTGCCTGTCCTTATCTCGCTTACTTATTATTTGCTTCGCACACACACACACACTCTCTCTCTTGCCGTCTTATTCTCTCCTTGTCCTTCCCTGAGGGACAAGTCCCTCATAAATTTTGACACCTCTGCCTAAGTCTGTAACCATTAAAAGCAAGAAAAAAACGTGAGTGCAGACGACTCACGAGGGCGGCGGGAATGACAAGCAGCTACCGGACAGTTATCCTCCAGGTGTGCGACACACCGCTGTTTAATCCGCTGGGGGTGTGACGTTGGCTACATTTCTCACGTACTTGGCAGCTGCCAACCGAAAACATGTTGTATGAAACAAAGAGCAGCTGACTTGTTGCGTACACTGCCATCTCATATTTTCCGAAAAAGTGGAACAGATGTACAAACAAAATCAAGATTTATATGGAAGTTAATATTTTGCTAATTAGTGGCGTTTTCTATAGCAATCACTATTATTATTGTTTATACCCGCAGTTTAGTATTTGAACAAACCCCTAATATGAGGAATTGTTTGCGCTTTTTATGTGTTAGAGGAACTTTTAGTTGTTCTCCACGAGCAATTTGATCTGCAGAAAGAGTGGTATGTACTTCCATGTTTCTGCTGACAGATTTATATGACATTGGACTCCTCTGAATAAACTGAGTAACATCACGCACCTCCAAAGACAACAATCATCTCACATAGTCAAAAACGACATGAAGAGGCCAAAATCAACAAATGAAAACCACTCTCCAGACAGACAGGAGAGACAGGCAAACACTGCGGGTCTAAATAATGTTTATCTAATTGAGTTAAAAAGCACAGTAATCAAAGCATCTGCACAGGCATCAATGCAAATTACTGGAAGTAGCCACATGCCTCATTTTCATTAGCAGAAATCTGGCAGGGTTTAAGATGTGCTAAATAATCAGCTTTAAATGCACAAAAAGTAGTAAATGGAAAAAAATTTAAGCTATAAGTCTGGGATATGCTCATCAAGGCTGCATTTATTTGATCAAAAATATAGTAAAAAAACAGTAATATTGTGAAATATTATTACAATTTCCTATTTTAATATACTTTAAAATATAATTTATTCCCAAGGTGGCAAACCTGAATTTTCATCAGCCATTACTCTGGTATTCAGTGTCGCATGATCCTTCAGAAATCATTCTAATATGCTGATTTATTACAAATGTTGAAAATAGTTGTGCTGCTTAATAATTTTTTGGAACCTGTGATACTTTTTTTCAGGATTCTTTGAAAAATAAGTTTAAATGTCAGCATTTATTCAAAATAAAATCTTTTATCATATGTTTTTTTACTATCACTTTTTTGTTGATTTAACACATCCTTGCTGAAGAAAACTGTTGATTTCTTTCAAAAAAATAAAAAAACAAATAAATAAAGTATCCATCTACCACACACAAATATAACAAAAAATATGACAATTTCAATTATTATACTGAAATACTTTTGTTAATACTTTCTGCTCCTGAATGAAATAAGTACCCATCCACCACACCTAAATATAACATTAAATGTGAAATTTTTAATTATCATATTAAATTTTGTATTAATACTTTCTGTTACTGAATTAAACATACACTACAGTTCAAAAGTTTGTGTTCTCTATGATTTTTTTAATGTTTCAAAAAGTCTCTTCTGCTCATCAAGGCTGCATTTATTTAATAAAATATATAGTAAAACAGTAATAATATTGTGAAATATTATTACAGTTTGAAATAACAGTTTTCTATTTAACCTACTTTAAAATATAATTAAATCATGTGGTGGAAAACCTGAATTTTCAGCATCATTACTACAGTGTCACATGTAGCTCATTCTAATATGCTGATTTATTATCAATGTTGGAAACATTTGTGGTGCTTAATATTTTTTGGCATTCATTGATAAATAAAAAGTTTAAACAGCATTTATTCAAAATAGAATTTTTTTTGTAACAATGTAAGTCTTTAGTCTTTTTTATCAATTTAACATATCCTTGCTGAATAATATTCATTTCTTTCAAAAATAGGAAAAAAGTGCTGACCCCAAACTTTTGAACAGTAGTGTATATTGTTACAAAAGACTGTTCACCAAAGAATCCTGAAAAACTATTCGAATGGCATGACAAATTATGATATTTAAGTGCATTAAAATAATATTTACAATGCTACTTAATTTTACAACACACCAGCAAAATCATGGCCAATATTCGATATATTATCCAGCTCTATGTCAGACTTGTTCTTGATACTATAATCATTCTAGACCGGAATTGTGGATCCACCCTTCTGAAATTCCTTCAGAACAGACTCTGAGCTGAATGTAAAACAGTCCTGTGCTGCAGGCTGGGCTCCAAGAGATCCGATTACCCCACGTGTTTCTGGATGAGCTTACATCTGGATGTGACTACACCGAGAGAAAAAAGAAAAAAAAAAAAAGAAAAGAAAAACCCTATATGAATCTCTTCCTAGCTGAAAAACACTGAGCTAGCCAGACTATCTTTAGACAAACACATGTAACAAAATGGCTTCATTCCACTCAGGAAAAAGTACAGCAACAATGCAATTCTTCGTTTTTCATGAGTGCACAATGTAATTACATGTTACAGGTGGTGGAGCTTATGGCTCACAGACTACAGGAAACCATCCTTTTGCCTTTTCCACAACATAAACGTCTTAATAATGGGCTTGGGTGGAAAGAATCTGCCTCTATGGAAATCACAACCTCACAAGCAAAAATTCTCTATTTATCTAAGAGGATTACGAGCTCGGAGAATATTTACAAGTCCTTCGTAGACCTTTCTGGGGCCTAGGAGAGCACGAGGAATGCTACGTCTAGTGTTATAGCGCGACAACAAAGCTGAAAGAGCTTTTGCATCGATTTGTGTAATACAACCCATCTTTAGCTCTAACAAACAGAAGGTTTTTGAACAGTGCAGTGCGAGGAATATGATGTCACAGGGCTGTGTTCCAAAAAGACAGGATATTGTGATGTCATTGGTTTCCTGTTTGGTGTGAGGCAGTATTCCACAGGGATCTAATCAGGCAAAGGGCCGAGGCGTCAGATGTGCTGTGATAATCTACTGTACCTGCGTTCGTGTGTGAGGCTGTGTGAAGGGCAAAATGAGCAAGACCAAATAAAACGTCCCCAGAAAGTTTTTGGAAAGTTAAAAATGTATGAATGTCACTGTACTAGATAACAAAATGTCAAAGCCAGTGGCATTTATTTTAAAGAAAGATAGCACACTTTTCAAGCAAAACGTTTCACATAAAGATGTGATAAAAAGCTATTAATAGATTCATGGTTCACATTTAAGACTGTTAGGACACCTGTGTGAACTTGAGGAACTGACTTCACACATTCAACAATAATCACCATGGGAATGACTCAGGAATTAGTTTTCCCAAAAAAAACAACTGATTTAAATGCAACAAATTAATTTCAAGTGCATTTCTGAAAAATGGATATTCATTTTGACATTTGCTAATGATTACATTTAACAGTGTCTTTAAAATAAAGTAAAAAAAAAAATGAATGAGGAAAATAAATTATGTGCAAAAAAAAATTAAATAACATATGCAAAAAATGCATGTTTAAAAATGCTAAAAAAATATTATGAAAAATATGAATATCATAAATGTATTTTTTAAAAATTAAGAAATATATATTTATATTAAATATTAAAACCTAAAACTTTATTTTAAAAGTTTTTATATTTTTTTAATTTCATTATATATATATATATATATATATATATATATATATATATATTTGGGGTGGGTGATATGGCAAAAATATCATATCACGATTTTATTTAGAAATATCACAATTCAGGATTTTATCACGATTTTTTGTGATGTTGGTTTTACTATTTTGCAAGTTGTCTGAGCAGTACAGCCAAACAATTTCCCTATTATAAAGACAAAGCCTTTCAAGGTAACAAAATATAAAAAAGAATGGCGACATTTAGGCCAAAGTGGGCGAAGATAAAAATATTTGTCAATATTTTATCTTCGTTATTAAAAAAATAAGAACAACGATACACATTACAAATACACATAATACAGGCCTACAAATAAAACAAACAGTGCTTTATTTTCAGGTACAATGGGTGTATTTAGCAGGAGCATTCAAGAAATTGAATGAACAAATATAAAAATAAAACACTATATAGATTTATTCCTATTAAAGCAACTGTATTAAAGTTTTTCAGTCAAGAGTGCTGAGTGATTTTTCTCTTTGTGTTTTGTTGTTTTACTATCATTAAAGCCAAAAATGAAAATTCATCTGTCATCTGTCTGTCATTTCTTTCATAGTGTTTTATTTTTATACCATCATTTACTCACTCAAAAGTTATTTTAAACCTGAACGAGTTTCTTTTTTCTGCTGAACATAAATGTTATTTTGAAGAATGTGGGTAACCAAACAGTTGCTGGTCCACAGTGACTTCCATAGTATTTTTTTCCTACTATTAAAGTCAATGGGGACCAGCTAGTATTACCCACATTCTTAAAAATATCTTCTTTTGTGTTCAGCACAAGAAAGAGATTAATACAGGTTTGGGACAACATGTGAGTGAGTAAATAATGACAGAAATTAAATTGTGGGTAAACTACCCCTTTAATGTCAGTCGGCAGCATGTTTACTACTGTCCCTTTAAGACCTGCACACGTCTAATATACAGACACGTATCTGTTTTTCTCTCAACTTTTTACTTTCATTTTAGACTTAACCAACTGTGATTATACGTAAACCTTGTGTGTTTTGACAGTATTAGCGCAAAAGATAACTTAGTCCAGTAATAATTAAGGTGCTGTAGACAGGCTTTTTAGCACGTGTGCTTTAGAGTACGCACTGAGAAAAAGCGCACTTCAGAACAGCACGCAAATGAAATATTTAACCAGCAAGGCTTTAAAGCACATGCAAATAATGTACTTTTGTGCAAAAAATAAAAAAGTAAATATGCATGTTTAAAAAAATATGTTTAAAAAAAATTTTATATTTTATAATTATAAAGAATTATATATTGAAAAATAGTAATATCATATATTTATTTAAAAAATGAATATATATATGAATATATATATATAGATATAAACATATATATATGAATATATATATATATATATATAGAGAGAGAGAGAGAGAGAGAGTTTTCAATTTTTTTTACAATTAATTATATATTTATATTAATATATATATTGTTTTTCTAATATATACACATATATATATACAGAGAGAGAGAGAGAGAGAGAGTACAAAGAACCTCAGAGCAAAAGCACATTTTTTAACACACATCACCCCTAAACTCCTTGACCCACCCAAATGACATCACTCCTTATATTTATACACCAACTGCCCAGTTCACCCACATCCATCCCACAGTGCACGTCAAAAAGTAACAATGAGCTGTGTGTTTTACCCCCGAACAGCTGAACACGGATCAAATTACTAAACAAAAGGGTGCGCCTGAATGGCTAACTGCTATTTCTGACAGTTAAAACTGTTGTCTGATGTGGAAACAACGTAGTCAACATGTTTTTCTTTGCCTGTATATCCTCATGGGAAGAGGGATATCAGAAAACTGCTGAGCCATGGTCTCTCCAGCTCCCTGGTAATGAACTCCCAATCAATAAGAGTTTCACTCAACTGACACAAACCTCTCAAATAAAACAAAAATGCACAGAAAAATCACTTGTGCGAATGAAGGCCAGTTGAATCTCTGAAACTCCTGCAAGAGCTTCATTGCTCCGTGGCAGAGAAGCTACATTAGCGCTCAGTCTTTCTCGATGAATAAACCATTCTTAAATTGAAATATGTCTTTCCCTTGAGGAAATACTCTTCCCTTGACCCCTTTGTAGAAGCTCGGCGATAAGGCCGCAAGCGAGAGAGAGGTGTCGATATCAACAAGTGCTGCAAACATTAAAAAAAAGATAACAGGAAAGCACAGCACATTGACAGGAAAGGCCGATGTGGATGGTTTCAGTTGCGATAAACCTTGTCTGATCAGATACATCGGGACTGTTTTTCCCAACAGAATCATCCAGAGGACACAACATAAAAATAAAGGCTGAGAGACTGTCGAAAAGCAGGTTTTCTTATTGTATTACGGGGAATTGGCTCATATTACCGTGTTTATTCCGGTATAATTTTCACCACAATAAACACATCACTCCTTGAGGTGATGGAACACTTGTAGTCATGGGAGAACTGGTAACTATGGTGACTGTTGGAGAAAGCGAGAGTCAGCAAACACCCGAGTGATAATTCTCCATTAGTCTCACAGATTATTGAATCCACAGAGGCCTTAGCAAAAGCTCATGCAAGACTTGTTTTCCGGAACACGTCTTCATACCATCTAAATGTTAACGGAGGAAATTGAACCAGCATGATTTGATGCAGCAGTTCAGTGGAGCAGGAGCCTGATACTCTGATATTTATTATATAGAGCAGGGCAGGTTGTTGTTTAACTTTATCATTTCCTTTTTCTGTGACAAGACTGAAAACTTGTCTGAATTAGATTCAAATCCCATATGTTAATGCTACACACAGTATTGGAGACAGTGGTGCTAGTTTGTGTGACAAAGGTTTGAATCTAGCCTGTGTGCACATTAGTGGAAAGGGAAGAGCAAGTCATTACATTGCGATTAAAGTAGAGAGGCACTATATTGTCCACTGATATAAATGTATAATGTGTGTATATCCACCAATAAATAGACAATACAAAATGTCCATACTATTTTGACTAAATAAATTAAAAACAATATATTACAAACTAAAAATCAACCATTATATACACACATGCACATATAATTTCCAAATTGTTACTTTTTAAATTGATAAATTTTATATATACATACTATGCTACATAATACATAATTTACATTAAATAACTAAATTAAATATATATAATTTTAAAAATATTTATTATTAGCCAATAACCAATACAATGCTCATATACTGTGCATCCACAGATTAATAAGGAAGTCCATTTCTGCCAAAAAAAAAAAAAAAAAAAAAAAGGTAATTGTGACTTTTGATCTCTCAATTCAGACTTTTTTCTTGAAATTCTGAGAAAAAAAAAAAATGTTAGAATGGCAAGATATAAACTCAGAAATCAGACTTTTTTTATCACAGTTCTGAATTTATATCTTGCAATTTCTCAGTTTATACGTATCTTGCAATGGAAGTCCATTAACAGATTAATATGGAAGCATATTTCTTCCAAAAAAAAGTTAATTGTGCCTTTGAATCTCTCAATACAGGCTTTTTTCTTGATATTCTAAGAAGAAAATGTCAGAACTGCAAGATAAAAACTCAGAATTCTGACTTTATCACAGTTCTCAGTTTATATCTCACAATTTCTAATGTTTATATATCTCGCAATGGAAGTCCATTAATACAGATTAAAATGGAAGTCCATTTCTGCCAAAAAAAGGTCATTGTGACTTTTTGATCTCTCAATTCAGGCTTTTTTCTTGATATTCTAAGAAGAAAAATGTCAGAATTGCAAGATACAAACTTAGAATTCTGACTTTATCACAGTACTGAGTTTATATCTCGCAATGGAAGTCCATTTCTGCCAAAAAAAAGGTAGTAATTGTGACTTTTGATCTCTCAAATCATCCCTTTTTTTTTTTGATATTCTGAGAAAAAAAAAATGTCAGAATTGAGAGATATAAACTCAGAATTCAGACTTTATTTAAAATCACAGCTCCGAGTTTGTCTCGTAATTCTGACTTTTCTCCAAATTCAGAATTTACATCTTGCAATTCTGTTTCATTTCCACCATAGAATCTAAATAAACTCTTCTCAAAATTACAAGTTACTTTTTTTATTCCATGAAGGAAACAAGCTTACATATGGCGCTTTTCCACTGCGTGGTACGACTCGGCTCGGCAAGGCTCAGAACGGCACGGAACGGCTCAGTTCGGCTCAGTTTGTGTTTCCACTGCAGTTTAGTACCGCTTTAAAGTGGGCGGGTTTATTCACGTGTCGTTATAGTTGCGCCGCCTCTACTGCCATGACTCCTGAAAAACTTTTTAATTCCGCGTCGCTCCATCACGCTCTCACTGGATCCGCTCCTCGGCTATCAACGAGAGGACAGTCTATACTTCCTCAACAGACAACAAAACAGCCATTTTTTGGTTGTTAAAAGAAAGGTGCGCTCATTCAAAACAGTTGGGTTCGATCCTTCGCTGGCTGTGCTGATTTAAAATCTAGCAGGTCTGTTGTGTCTCGTGTTGTATTCAAATGATGCAAAAAACAAAAAAAAACAAAAGTTCAAATGATGCAGGCAGTGACAATTTTCCCCAGCCAATCAGTGATCAGCAGGGTTTACACGTCACGTTTTAGTAACGGTACGGCTCGCTTGGAACCTCAGCCGAGGTGGTACTAAAAAAGTACCAGGTACTGTACCCAGTGGAAAACCCCCCAAAAATGAGCCGTACTGAACCGTACCGTACCATGCAGTGGAAAAGCGCCAATAGATGCAACATGCAATGAGAAAATGAAATAAGGTTGATTTTTTTTTTTTAAACTTAAAGTTCCCATACATACGAAACAGGTACCATCATCACCACATCGATGACCTGAAGAGAACTGCTAATCACTAAGAGTGAGTGCTATTTGGACAGAGATGGAAACCCTTTTGTCCACTCGACTAATAAAGGCACAGTGCTTCATTTATCCTGCTGCCGGACAACCTGATGCTCTGTTGAGTGATTTGCTGGCTTTGGAACGGAGGCAGATGAAATAACAATCAGTCCCAGTGCACTGTTGGAGCTCTAAACACAGATGTGGCAGGAAAAAAAAGACCAATAGACTTACCACGTCCCACATCCCAGACTCATTCAACTGCACTCCTGAAGGTACCATATGTGAAAATTAAAAATGAAATAACAGATCAGTGGGAGTAAGTGGGTCCAATTCAATTAAACACCACCCCAAAATCCACTGCTTATCAAAACATATTTAGGCACTACAAAAGCTGGAGATTTGCATATTACACTTAAGATACTTTAAAAAGAAGTGGTTTTGGATGGAGCCACTAGCCGTTTGTGGGTTAATAAAGTGGTCTGGCTCTGTGTAAAGCCCTTTTAAATCTGGGTCCACTGAGTCACTCCACTACAGCATAAATCCACAGCCTAAAGCTCTTCCTCTACATACTGTACCATTCAGCTCAGTATCAGAGCTTAACACTCAGCTCAGGGTCAAAGAGAAGTACTTAGCTTACAATCAGACTCTAATAATCAACTCAGAGTAAGGCTGGAGTATTCAAATAAGAGGTAGCCTGCAACAAATCAATCCAGAGCCAAAATAGAATTCTGAAGTCAGACTGGAATAATCAACTCAGATTATAATAATAAACTAAGAACCAGGCTGTAATGATTAGATCAAACTCATATTGGCATTAATCAATTCAGAGTGAGATTAAGGATGCACTGATGTTAAAATTCTAGCCAATGTTAATAATTATTTTAATGTCAAGGTCAAAACCCAATAAACAGTAGATAAAGTTTATATACATTAAATTGTGATGCATTAAATTAATCATCAGTGACATCAAAGACATTTATAATGTCATAAAAGCTTTCTATTCTAAATAAATCCTGTTCTTTTGCACTTTATATTCATCAAATGGTCCTGAAAAAATGCCTCAGGGTTTCATTTTAACTGTATATTTTATTTCATTTTTATATACATATTTTTAAGAAATTGCACAATATTTCCTTCATGTTTTAATTTAGTAGTAAATCACTTTTAAATCCCCTTTGTTTGCCAAAAAATAATGTTTAATTTTCATTAACTAAAAGATAAATTAATTTTTATGCCTTCATTTAATAACTAAAAAAAATTAAAATACACAACAAAAGAATTTCAGAGAAAACAAAATTCATAAGGCTATTGTAAAAATACATTTTAATGAATTAAATTGTTTTTATGCATTCCTGAAGGATCATTTTACATTTTAGAATATACTGATATAGGAAACCATATGTCCCTTTAGTGACGCCGTAGAACCCGTTATTCGTTTTCCGTGCCTTTCCCAGTACGGATTTAGCACACCTCTATCCCAGTCGGGGATATTTGTGGTCTTTTTTTACAGTGTATGGTCCGCACAGAACTCCTATTTGACATCGTTCTTAGTTGCAAGTCTACAGTGTGTGTGAGACCGTGTGTTCATCTGTTGTCTCTGACATCTTTTAAGTGCGTTATTGGCAGCGCTACCCTCTGCTTACGCGTCACAACCGCATCAGCACCGAAAACATTGGGAATTTTTTAGACAATAATCGCACAACCTATTCGATATTATATGAATAAATCAACTAATCGAATATCTGAAAATCGCGACCCATCCCACCCATTACAGTAATAATATTTGACAGTATTACTGTTTTTACTGTACTTTTGATCAAATAAATAGTGAGCTTAAAAGACTTTGAAAGCATTAAAAACAATCTGTCCAACACCAAACTTTTGAATGGTAGTGAATATCAACATTTTAAATATTTTAGAACATACATTTAATAATCTACCATTTACATATCAAATTAAATATTAGTTATGTTTTACTACAGCAAATAAACAGCACTTTTAAATTTTGCATTTAGGCATCACACCATCCACTAAAAATGTTACAATTTTTTAATAATTTAATAACATTTCACAACTTTTAAATATTCAGTAACAATAAATATGAAAAAAATCTCTAATATTGGCAGACAACCAATATGGCACAGATAAACTGTGCATCCACAAATCTGTAATAATCAAATCTGACACATTCATAAATCTGTAATAATCAACTAAGAATCATCAGACCATAATGATCTGCCCAGGTTTGCATCTCTCATCAGCGAAAAGAAGCAGTGCTGAAATGTTGCCACCTGTTTTTTAGCATCTGTCTGTGACAGCGTGGGAAGGATAGGAGTGACTGCCATCTCGATGTGCTCGACCTTGCACGAGAACCTTCTCTCATCAAATAGACAGGACATGATCCCAACTAGCCGTTCTGCGTATTTTATGCTTGCCCCCTGGGCTCAACAAGGCTGTCGATGAGAACGCGAGACCCCTGTGGACCCGAACGCACACACCCACACCAAAGACAGGCAAAACGGAAACGTGCAGCTTCAACCGAGAATGTCACACTAACTGTCAGCGGCTGTCACTCTCCCTTGGTTTCACATGTACTTTTGATTGATTGTGAATGAGTGAATTCAATAAACACCAAGTGGGGATGAATATTAACATTTAAATACATGACATTCGCAAAAAAACATGACATTTATTTTATTTAGTCGATTTTGACTTCACATGCAATCTTTTAAATGGCCCTTTCAACACTGTTGTGCACAGGTGAATTTCCAGAACTGGTTCTAAGGAAAAACCTCTTCCTCTCGATAAACAAAAAAAAAAAAAAAAAAAAAACCGTCTTTTTTTCCAGGAGATGGGGGTCACGCCTGATGCTCATTTGCATTTAGATTAGCTGGTTAAAATGACAGACTCCCTATGGTGGGCCTTTCCAAAATCACTTTTACTCTGAGGAGAATCCAGACCAACCATGTCAATGGCTGCCACATCGATAAGATGACAGGAATAACTCTGAAGTAAATCGATCCAAATCCTGTTCTATGTGGTGAATTACAGAGGCAGCTGTGGCCACAGAACAGATGAAAGTTCAGAGAAACTATAAACCCCTGCTACGATATCACATTTGACAATATTAGCATTCAAATGACTTGAAAAGTCCTCATCAGTTGAGCCGAATGAGGTCTCTCCATATGATCTCAAACTGCAACACAAAAACTAATTTAAAGATGAAGCGTGTAACTTCGGTGTCAACAGTGGAATAGCAAAAAATAAAAACTGCTTTCCAAACAGTCTTTCTGTCTGTGCCTGGTCTAGTCTTTTCTATGCAATTACAATAAATGGGAACTGGAGTGACGCAAAAGTATGTATGACTTGTGAGAGAGCAAGTATGTATGACTTGTGAGAGAAACAGTTTGAAATTTTAGTCATTATTCACAAACTATCTGCCTGTGTTGTTCATGGTAGGTCACGAGAGAACTAGTGAATGAATCACTTTTCTGAGTCAGATATTTTCAATGAATCAATTGATTCAGTTCAGTTCACAAAAACTATATAATGCACAAAGTTTTCATGGCACCATATAGTGGAGACAGACTGTCAAGCAGTATGTGTTCATGTGCTTTTGCACTGGAACCCGTAGTCAACAGCTTGCATGGATCTATCACAGCACAGAGGTAATCACACTGAGTGCATTCACAAATCACATCGTGCCATTATTTGAGGTCTTAGTTTAGAATTCCATCTCTGTGTCTCTTTTTGCAAATGCTCCGACGTAAATCAGCAGGCCTCCAAACACAAGCTTTTAAGGAGGCGGTTCTATTCTGGACATATCGACGTGACACATAATCAATTAGAAAAGAACTGCGAACACTTTGGGGATTCCATCCCACCCACCCCCTCTCTCCCCGTCCCGGGTCAGTGAGTGGTCCGTTGGCACAGAGAACCCATGTGCTTTTAGCCGGGCCTTTATAAACCCGACTCCCTGAATGCCATAGTGCGCTGGATTCCATTCAATCAAATGAAAACGCATTACCGAGAAGATTAATTCACTCCAGCCTCTGCGTTTGTCAAACTCACAGGAACAACTTTAAGAGCTCAATCTTCTTTTCAGTCGAGGGAAATAAATAAATAAATGTTAGACTTAAGCAGTCTGTTAGGAAGACTATGCTTGACAGGGGCAACAATTGTAGTCACCATTAGGAGTCTAATAAAACCATTAATGTAAATTTTGCTGTGCTATAGATTAGCTGAGCGGGCAGCGGATTCAGACGGGAGTTAAAGATTGCAGGACAAGACCGAACAAGACCACAACTGGTTATCGGCAGGTCTGTCACGATGCATTAGGAGAGGAAACCTACTTTCAAACCTCATTACAACGTGAAAATGATTATAAAAAATGGCATTCAGCTTGAGAGCTCATTGTTGCTTCTCAGTAAGATCTGAAATGAACTTTCACATATTTAATTAAAACTAAAGATCAAGCTCAATCAACAAGAAACTGAATTTTGAATAACGCTTCATGCAAAAATGGAATCATTTACTCATGTCTTTTAAACCTGTATGACTGACTTCTTCTGTGAAACACACACAAAAAAACTGTCAATGTCAATGAGGTTTCTGCTAAGGAATAAAAAAGGTAATACACTAAGAAACGCAAACGTTAACTCTCAATTTAAATGTTTTTTAATTCTGTGGCAAAAACAAAAAACAATTGCAAATGTATAAACTCAGAGTTTATTTATCGCAAATGTGTTTGAGTCAAAATTGCGAGATTCTCAAACTCTAAGTTAACATTGCAAAAAAAAAAAAAAAAAAGTTTGAATTGTGAAGATAAAAAGTCTCAACTACCCTTTTTACATAGTAATTACCAAAGTGGTTTTGGACTCCATTCACTTTCAGTTCATGGACAAAATCATTATTGAAAATATCTCAGTATAATTTTTTGTAGTGAACTATCCCTTTAAGCCAAAGTTTAAACTATGAATTACTAATAAATCATAATACAGGTCTTTAAAGAGAAACATGTAGACCAGAACAAGCAGGACAAAACAGAGGTTGGCTTGTTTTCTAGAAGGACATGGCTTTCAGAAGATGTTCTAGTGATGTAACCTCAGAGACAGCAGGTGAATGTGTCGTGTTGTTTTATGAATTACAGATATAACAATAAAACAGCTATTTACACTCAGCAGACTGAGCCATAATAGAGTCTGGCACGCCAGACCCCCCTCCTCACCAAACCAGTGAGTTCAAACCCCCATTTGGATAAAAGTCAACATTCATTTTATTCCCGCCAACGCTCTTTGTGACCAAACAAATGACTCTAGGAGTACAACAGAGCTCTAATGGGTGAGAGGGAACATCAGGCGAGGATATTTCAGTCAGTGTGAAGAGTCTGCGAGGTGAGAGCTAATCAAAGACAGAAAAATAATAATATGACAAGCCAGACCATTATGAGAGCCAGGGATGAGGAAAAGGTCAGGCATTCGTTCAAGGCAGGAGGGCTGTGGAGGGGAATTACGGTGATAAGTGGACGCAGCTAGCCCATTCTTCAACTATGAGCACTCTGGACCTCTAGACTTTTAGAAATTAAACCCTAAAACACTTTTATTTAGTTGGGCTGCAAACAATGTCAGTAAATATACAATGCATGTATTTATACATACATATGCATGCCTGCAGTCTCTTTCTGAAGCAACAAATGCCATTTCCACCACATCTCAACTTACAGTACAGATTGTGTTTAACCAGGAAAGGAATTGAACATTTATGGAATAAAACGGCAGACTAAAGGTCTCATTAGCAAAATTTCAGCGAAAATTGGTGGGGAAAAAGGTCAATTGTTTATTGCCAACACTGAAATATTCCTGATCGTGTGGATTCTTACTGAAATTAAAAACTGGACTTCGCCCACAACGGTTCACTGAATGGTAAAGGTGACCGTATTTCAAGGCTAAATTCGTAGCTACTATTTTAAAATTTATAAAATGTATAATTTATAAATATATAGGGTAAGTGTACTCATTAAGCCCATATACTCTTTAAGCCCACTTTCAACTTTGACATCAAATTAAAAAAAGAGAAAATCATATTTTATGTTGATCATTATTTTAACCAATCTAGTAATTTGTTAATTTCCAGACATTTTTATTGCATACCAATCACATTTGGCAATTCTGAGTTAGACCTTTAAATGTAAAGATGAGTTTTATTAGCTTGCATACAAAGCTAATCTCAAGGTCAAACCATTAGCCTTACTGAAAGATAGACTGCCAAGGAATTAAGCACGTCGACTACAAACACTAAGTGTTTTTTTATTCATTTTATATTCATTTACAAATAAATGCATCATAAATTGTTATGTAGAGTATATTATTTTAATAAATTAACTATTTTTTAAGATGGGCTTAAATGGTACACTGCCACAAAACACATGCAAACTATAGCCAACACAAGCTAACCTTGAATGAAAAAACTTAACATTTCTTAACGTGGGCACAATGACAATGACTATGATGCATAGTCCACAGTATATTTAAATTCCATGCATGTTTTTGTAAACATATCTTACATTTTTAAAGGAAAAAATTGTCTTTTTCCACCATTACTCATTGTGGAACCATTTAAGCCCACTTTATGTTTTTCAATGAGGAATCTAATTACAAACTTTTATCAATTTTCTGAGTGAAAGTGTTTAATAAATAATTTTTTTGTGAGCTTTTACCTTACTAACCTTTTACCTTAACGTACTTATTACTGTGAGGCCTACAAATTACACAGTTTAGCACCATTGTATAATAGATGTCTGCTTATGTGTGTCATTTGTTTTCAGTGAGAAAATGACAAAAGAGAGACAAAAAAAACTATAGCAGCTGTCCAAAATCATTGAGGCATGTCGCCTTTACCATAAAGGCACAGTAAAAACTTGTCTATACCGGCAAAACATTTTGGAGTGGACAGAAAGTGTTTGAGGGAGAGATTGTGAAGGCCAAGATCAGAGTTAATGCTCATCAGGTTGAATGTTATTGGTACAGGTGATGAGCTCTAGCAAACATTAGTAAAATGATTTTTTTTAAATACTTTGCTCTCACTGAATAAATATATAGATTTTTTTACTCCTTTAAAATCAATAAATGTTAATATTTTTGTGAATAAATCATGATGTGGGCTTATTTGGAACACATGCAGGCTTAAATGGTACCGAAGTACCAATTAACCTCTTGCCAGACTTTATTCATAAAATATTTTAATTTTATATTCTAAAATGTACATCAACTTATTAATACATTTTCAAATGAGAGATAAATCTTGCATTTTAACAAATTATTTTTCTTATAAACAATGTCAATATCTATGAAAAACACCTAAACTTAGATTTTGGTGGGCTTAATGGGTACACTTACCCTAATGTATTTAATTAATGAAATTATATATTTTTTATTATTTTGTTTTATATTTTATAAATAATATTTTCATACTTTTTTTTGGAGAATTTTACAAAATTGCAGCTTGATTAGAAATAATGCACCTTGACTTTTCCTTGTTTTCCACACACATCGCATGTCTCATATTTCATATTCAGCATGCTTTCCACTGACATTTTTGTCTCCTTAGTAAACCAGTACACTAAGTTTTAATAAAACTTCATCAAAACTTCATTGTTGTTGTTTTGTACAAATTATAAAAAAGTCAAATCTTTATTCTACTCATTGTTTAGATACAAATATAATATTTAATATTTTTATGATTGTATAATTATGATTTTTTACTTTAAGACTTAAAGTCTAAGCCTGGGTCTTTTTTCAAGAGTAAAATAATATGGATGAAAAGCATTTTAAATATAGCATGAAGTCACAGGAAAAAGTTTCAATATGAACTTCATATAAAATTGTTTAAAAATAGTTTAAATCTGTTACTATTAATCACTATTAACTACTGAGACATAAAAGTCCCGGTAACACTTTAGTATAGGGACCAATTCTCACTATTAACTAGTTGCTTATTAGCATGGCTATTATTAACATACTGGCTGTTTATTAGTACTTATAAAGCACATATTCTGCATGACCATATTCTACATCCCTAATCCCACCCAATACCTAAACTTAACAACTACCTAACTATTAATAAGCAGCAAAGTAGGACTTTATTGAAGCAAAAGTCATAGTTAATGGTTTGTTAATAGCGAGAATTGAACCTTAAAATAAAGTGTGACCAAAAGCGGAAGAAACTAATGAAGGCATGACGTGAGTGAGAGCGAGTGATGAAGAGGGGGAGAGAAGAAGTGAAGGGGGAACAGCTGAGCCGGGTCACAACTAACTGCCTCTCTAATTCCTGAGATCGAGGTCTGGAGGGCTGGTGACATCAAAGCCCTCCACAAGTTTCCATGGAGATGCCTTTTGTCATCTTGGATGGCTTCTATCATGGCTGGCTCTTATATGTGCTGGATGAACAAGAGCAGACCGTCAGATGACGATGATTCGAACCACGAGACAGGCACTCAGCCGTCTCACCGCTGGAATCAGGATGACTGTCTCCTACTCTAAAACACTCTGTGGAATGACAAGATTTGGAAACCACTGGTATTCAATAGACCTTAGTCAGGTTAGACACCATACTGGATGTAAAACGGATGAAAACGAGGCTGTGAGGGACAAACTTACAGTGTTTACAATGGCACACACTGTAGAAATATCCCAGATCACATCATTTTTTCTGGGAGAAACTCATAACTTTCAAAACAGTTTTATGCAGTTTCTGTCTACTGTTTTTTGTTTTTTCTGGGAAAGACATTTTTGTTTGCTGAATAGTCAGTATGCTGTGGTATGTACAATAGTACAATCCATCTCGTATGACTAACTTTGACTCTGACTAAGGTCTATAAACCATGTTGGCTTAACTAAATCTAAATGACCTCCACTATCCTTCATCATATAATCAAATTCAAACTAAACCAAGCTTTTTCTCAATATTTTAAATAAGTGTTTAATGTATTAAATTCAGAACTCAAAACTTCCTCAGTCAAAAAAGATCATATATTAAAACAAAGCAATAGAATCGGCTAATTCTAAAATCGTTTATCTACAAAAAAAGCATAAAATTCTTAAATAGAACTCTTGAAAAAGCAGCAAAACTTTTTCCATTCCAAGGGTCAAAATTAAAAAGCGTCATTAAAAAAATTACATGTAAAATTACATGTAAAAAAAAAAGACAGAAAAATTCAAATTACTATGCAAATCCTAACCCTACAATAAAACATATGGTATTTTTTTATTGAACAAGGAATAATTTAGTATTGAAGTAATGAAGCACAGATATTAAAATCTAGCAAAAAAAAAAGCAAATAATTACTCTCACGTTATGACCAATAAACAATAAATGACCTATAGTAAAAGTATTATATACTACTTTGCCTAAATAAATCAAGCAAATACACTACAAACTAAAATCAATAATGTAAATGTGACAAGTTTAGGAATTTGGGCATCAAAACACTGTAATGTACAGTATGAAAAAATGGATATTAATTTTAAAGGTGTAGTAGGAGATCTTGGAAAATGCTAACTTTAGTCTGATAGCACTGAAAGCGAACGTCCCACCCACACTGCCATCGCTGTCCAAAGCCACGCCCCCTGAACGCACATACGCTCACAAACCAGAATACCAGAGACAACATTACTACAATAGGCTACATCAGTCCTCGCGCCCCCAGCTCTGTGCATTTCATATGTATCTCTTATCACGTGCGACGTTTGTTCTATTCTACCATAAGTCATATAAGTGCCCTGCGAAGTGGACATCACCGGATATTCCGCCATGATTCCAGTTCGAAACAAGCGAATATGTTCCATACAAAGGCATTAAAGTGTGTGAGATGTGAATTTAAATAGTATTTATTTACAGAGGTATATTGTCACACTTCTCTAGTAAGTTTCATCTGTGTGTGAAGACGCTCCGCAGCGCAAATCCGTGAATGAATGTTCCGAAGTGAACGGATTTCCTCTGCTCAGGGAGCAACGAACACTGTGTAGTGAGCATGTCAATCGGAACACAGTTCATGCACGTTGCTCACTTCTAACGAGCTGGTTATCTGAATCTGAGCTGGTTATCTGAACTAAGTGAGACATGCAAAATATGCAGAGTGGGGGGGCGTGAGGACTGGAATTGGGAACCGCTGGGCTACATCATTCACCGGTGAGAAAACTTTATATTACAGTTAGTAAAACTACTACAATACCAGGAAGGAAGATCGGGTTGCTGATGTTTGTCTGCCATTCTCACTCTGTCTGCACAGCATGCATGAACGCGCTGAAGACGTATCCTGTCTGCGCGAACAGGGTGCGTAGAGGTATGCTAATACATACGTTGACAGGCAGGTAGGAAAGCCAATTAAAACGCTCGGACAGAGCGTTTTGATTGGATGAACATTTCTTGGTCCTACGCCTTCCACAGAATATATATAGACCACTTAACTTAATGATTGCTATCGGGATGTGAAGAGACTTTCAACCAGCATAACAAAAAACGTTTCTGAAGACAATCACCTATTGCACCTTTAAGATTAACTCAAGATTACATTTAACAGTGTTTTTAAATTATTAATGTTTTATAAAATGACATATGTTGAAACAATATTCATGGTTTTAAACATTAAGTGAGCATTACACATGCTGGCAAATGTAATTTAAATGAAAAATAAGAGAAATGAGCAATTACCTAATAAATACGCAATACAGACTGATACCAAAATTAAAATTTGTATTGTTTTTCAAAACATAGCTAGGTCAGAAACACACACAATCCTCATCTTGTCACATCAGAGCTAGCTAATTAAACTAACAGAGTCTTTTCAGCCCTTAATTACACTGTGTGAATCAGCACGCCGCTGATAGCTGTCAATCAACAAGGTGTAAACAGCTTCAGTAAATCAAGAGGATTGCACTTCAGTTCACTTACTGACTGCAGCGAGGAGGACAGTCTCAGCCTGTCATACGGATACAGGGTGACCTTGACAGGCTTTAGCTCAAGCCTGCAGGCCCCGCTGATCCTCTGAGCAGCTCACACACACACACACACACACACACACACACACACACAGCAAACGCTCAACGTGAAAACACATAGTGAATATGAAAACGCTCAGCTCTCTGAGGGTCTCAGTATCCATGGTGAATCAGAGCATTACCTAACTCCCTCTGAAGTAGGCTGACGGAGTCTGAGCTGCATCAACCGTCTGAAATCGGCATCTGCACAGCACGTGGAATATTAATCGGTTCACCCTCCGTGACGTGATGGACGTGGATGCTGCATGTCAAAAACATGAGCAAACAAAGGCAAACCATGCACCATGATCAGAGTCATACCCGCTAAAAAAAGACCAGTAAAGCTGGACACCAGAATATGCAAGTTTACATCAGATTTCTTTAAAAAAAATGTTGGACAATACCAATAATTATTTATATTTTAATGCCAATAACATTTATTTATTTAAGTTCAAAAGTTGATGATGGTGGTAATATATATATATATATATATATATATATATTTTTTTTTTTTTTTTTTTTTTTTTTACAGTTTTTTGAAAGAGCTCTCTCATGCTAACCAAGGCTGAATTTCTTGGTTCAAAAATACAGTAAAAACAGTAATACTATGATATATTATTACAATTTAAAATAATCGGTTTCTGTTTTAATATATTGTAAAATGTGATTTCTTCCTGTGATGCAAAGCTGCGTTTTCAGCATTGTTACTCCAATGTCACATGTTCCCTCAGAAATCATTCTAATATGCTGATTTGCTGCTCAAGAAACATTTATTATCATTATTAATGTTGAAAACATTTGTGCTGCTTAATATTTTTGTTTTAACATTTATCAGGATACTTTTATAAATAGAAAGTTCAAAAGATCAGCATTTATTTTAAGTTTTTTTTCTTCTAACAACATAAATGTCTCTACCGTCACTTTTGGTCATTTTAATTCATCTTTGCTGAATAAAAAGATTAATTTCTTAAAAAATATTTGCAAGTGTATGTATATTAGATTTTTTTTTATTTACTTACAAATTATAAAATTCCTTTCTTCTGTTATTATTCTACAATTATTTTTTTAAAGACCTTAAAGAACTTACAGACTTTCACTGCATGGACAAAAACAGTTCTTCAAAACAACTTTTATGTTTGGAAGAACATGAGGGTGAGTAAATGACAGAATTTTCATTTTTGGGTGAACTATCCCTTTAAAAGTCTTTAAATCAGGTATGCTTTATGGCCTGCCGTTATTACCTCAACCTGTAACTCACAGGTGTTTCTGACGAATGTGAGACAGCCAAGACTAATGGAACCAATTAATACAGCAGACAGAGTCCAGCTTAGCAGTACACACCTCTCCTCAGCATCAAACACTGCCAGAAAAAAACAGAGCGAGTGAAAAAGGGAGTGATGAAGATATCATGATATCAGGGCAAAAGCACTCAGATGTGAAGCCCAGGCCTCTAAGCGCAGTTCTGTGCCATTTACTACCTCAAAATGGCCATAATAAAAACTCCCAGAAGGCCTCTCTTCCTTTTTCCCTGGCAACATCTGATAACCTGCACCAGGGTCCACTGGTTTATGCTCTGAACCTGTAGCCTGGAATATGGCACTGCTCTTATTCAGCCACCACACGTCCTCCCCACTGACAGTCGCTCATCTATAATTCAGTGGCTGAAATTTTTTGACCTGTTGGATTATTCAAGCATGGCACATTTCTCAGGCTGTGGACCCTGTGATCCCAAAATGTCACTTTATCACCTGTACAGTCCAGGGAATCTTGGGGGAACTGGGGCAGGTTGGGCGGCGGTCGCACATGTTAAGGTGAAATACAGCTTCAACATTTGCTGGATGGCACTTCAAAAATAGGATCAGAGGTGTAGCGCTGAAATAAAGCAATACAGACACTGTTTTATCAGCAGCTGAGAAGCTATTATGTATGTATGCATGCGTGTTTCAGCACAGTGGATAGTACTCCGGGACATTTCATGTACAGTGATATCAATCTTTTAACAGTTGTGTCTGCATTTGCGCAGGAGGTCTGGACCACAGGCTTTGAGATCTGCTGATGCCTCAAATTTAGGTCACGTTCACTATATAGTGAGAAGCAACATAAGTAACTGAAACAAAAAAGCTATCTTGCAGTTAGGGCACCAAGTTGATACGTTTCTTGCTGGTAAGTAGGCTAGCTTCAACCCCCCTACTTGTGTCACGATCCACAAGTATGAAACTGTTAAAGCAGGGAAATTTTAATAGCATCCACTTCTAGAGGCGGGAAGTTTTATTAATTTCAATAAATCAGTTCCTTCAAACTTCTAATGAATCAGTTCAGCAAAGATTAAGTGATTTATGTTCAAAAATGTTCAATGTTCTGACTATTGAAGCTTATTATTATATATAAATTTAAAAAGTTAATTATTTAAAAAAAATAATTAAAAGTAAATTAAATATAATAAATTAAATAAAACTCTTGTGTTCATTTAGTGAAAAAAATATGCCTTTTACTCTTCACTGCTTCTTGCATTAAACGGTCAAACCAAAAATTATTCAGACACCAGATATAATTTTTGATTTTTTTTTTTTTACTAGTGGGTGCAGGACACTATGGTTTATGTATGTAAGTGAGGATAGCAAAATAAAGTAAACTGTAACATATCATACCCAAAAATTCTTCATACAGTGGACTACCAGTAAAATTGATAAAAAATTTAGGATCAAAAATTTGATTTGACACTTTGACCTGACCATGTTTTGTTACATACCTTTCTATCAAAGTTATCTGACATTATCAAGATGAATCTGTTTGACAAAGTTTAACTCTTCAGCTCTTGTCATATTTTATTACCATTTTCTAAACTATAGCAAATAAACTGTGATAATGTGAGAAATTTTGAAGGCGTCTGAATACATTTTGGTTTGACTGTAATTCATTTGTGATTATTAAGACGAGTTTGTTCTGACACAGTTTAACTCTGAGTTCTTATATTTCATTACCATTTTCTAAACTATAGCGAATAAACTGTGATAATGTGAGAAATGTTTAAGGTGTCTGAATAAATTCTGGTTTGACTATATATATGTATCCAGGTTTCCACTGGAGGAAAAAAAATATTTTTAGACATGGTAAATCATTTCAGTAAACATTTGTGTTGTTGAATATTAAAGCTTAAAGCTTGTAGACTGATAAAGTCATACAGAAAATGATTATTTCAGGTTTTTACTGCTAAAAGTGGATCTACGTGCAATTGAACCATAGGGTGTCCGAACTTTGTCACCCATGGCTTTTCCATTTTGGCTTTATTTTTATGAAATAAATAATGACACAGTGTGATATGTCCTGTGTTGTTGTTCATGTGAGGTTTTATTTTCCCAATTTTAAGACCTGCCAAGGACCAGATAATTTTTTATTATGTCCTGATACGGAAAACCGTGGAAGTCAATAGGGTGTCCTAACTTTTTCACACGACTGTAAATTAAATTAAGTAAATCAAAAAAAGTAAATTAAATATAATAAGTTAAATTGAATTCTTGTGTTCTTTTAGTGAAAAAAATATGCCTTTTACTGTTTACTGCTTCTTGCAATAATTTTTTATTTTATTATTTTTTTTAATAACAAAAGCTGTTTGGTTGAAATGTTTCCACCGGAGTGAAAAAAAAATAAGACATGGTAAATCATTAAACACATTTAAATACTTGACTTGGACATGAACTTGTTAATTCAACATCAAGGTTATTACAAATAAATACAAATATTCTGTGCATTATTGCAATACTCTGAGATGATGAAAATTGCTTTAAAATAATTTTAGAGAAGTTTAGCATAATCACAGCACAGAATACTGCTGTCACACCGCAGGGCATTTCAAGGTGCTAATGTATTTTGACATATTGTTTCCAGCAGTCAGACACCCATATGCTAACATCCACACAAGTCAGAAAACGTTTCAACTTATTTTATGCTTATTCATGGTGAAAATGTCTCTTCCTATTTTTTAATAGGAAGTATGTCACACAGTATGACTGAATAAAAATGCATGGCAGGGCAAAAAAATATATAGTAAAAAAAGAAAAGAAATGAAATAAAATAAATAAATAAATACACTTTTATTTTCTTTTTTCCTTTTTTTTTTGAGGCCTGACTGCAGACAGCCGCTCTTCTCAAGCATGCCCTTTAGAGACATCTATTGTGTCTGTCTACTGTAATATATAGTCCAAGTCATCTGATCCCCATACACTTGACTATTGTAAACACCAAACAAAAGCACAAGTCATAAAAGTGTGCAGAACATGAGCCAGGCTGTTACTCTGTCACATCTCTGTGCTGTAGGGTTGAAAGTGCAGCTCTCTTCCAGTCACAGAGGAAGTGATGTAATTAATCACACAGCCACAATACCCAGTAGATCTTTTTAGAACCTCTTTGAGCCCATCGCCAGCTGAATTATGGGATTTGAATGTGCGCTTAGGAACCAGCACGGCTCAAATGTGTGGGCCTGAGAACAAAATAATCAGGGCAATGGTCGCCATAGCAACAGAAAGAGTACCTTACTCCTGTGGGAATACTCATCGATGGCTGTAGCACTACAGGTGTAGGCTCTATGAGTGCTGTAGGACCGTCCTCCCCTTGGCAGTTTGTCTTTGAAGCTCGATATAATAGCTTTTCAAAGTGTCATAGCCGATTTGCAATACACGCTTGTTGGACTAGATGTAAATAACACTTACTGAGCGTACACGACACAAGAAGATCTCATGCAAGAAAGCCTTTTTCCATAAGAAATGGGACTAGGATTCTCCAGCATGGTAAATTTATGCAACATATGTGCATGCGTGTATTATGCATGTACATATGCTACTGCAATCCCGTAAAAAGATCTATGAGCCGGATCACTGTAATCTGTTGGTCAGTAGTGACCAACATGAAGCCATGTATTAGGTGTATAACTCTGGGTCATGAGGGCTTTTATTAAAGCATTTAGATTAAGAGCTACAACCACGTGTCCACTTTTCAAGCCCATAAAGTGCATATTTAATTATGTTAAAGGGATAGTTCACCCAAAAATGGCTCATCCACATGTCATTCCAAACCTGTATGACTTACTTTCATCTGTGGTACATAGAAGGCATCATGGTGACAATATAAAGTGTCTATCACTAGAGATTTTGCTATTTTGTGTGTATTGCGGTATGGAAATAGAGTTGCACAGAGCAGTTCTGCTTAAAGCAAACAGAACATGGGACTTGCTTGATGCAAAAAAAAAAAAAAAAATATATATATATATATATATATATATATATATATACACACACACACATTACATATATATACATTATATATATATATGATCTGGAGCAGAAAACTAAATTTAATTTCACTTCAGATGTCAGAATTTATACCATTTAATTGAATGTTCAGAAGTTATATTTAGTTAGCTAATAATTCTTAACATACAACTGGCTTGATTTATTACTAATTTTTAATTATTTAAATTATTTAAATTATTTATAATTTATAATAGCTTTATTAGTAATTGAATAACCGCTGCTGCTAATCTACACTGGAAATACAGTAATTTCCATTACATTTTTTTTTGAACATTTATGTTTTACTTTATATTTTTTACAAAGCCTACATTCAGAAACTATCATGTTAATGTTACATTTAAAAATAATACATTATTTTGAAAATTGTATATCTGGAGCAGGAAACTAAATTTAATTTTACCTCAGATGTCAAAATCTATACTATTTGATTGAATTTTCAGAAGTTATATTTAGTTAGCTAATAATTTTTAATATACAACTGGCATAATTTATTACTAATTCGTAATTATTTAAATTATTTATAATTTATAATAATTTATTTAAATTATTTATAATTGATAATAATTTTATTAAAGGTGCCATAGAATGGAAAACTGTATTTACCTTGGCATAGTTGAATAATAACAGTTCTGTACATGGAAATGACATACCGTGAACCTCAAACACCAATGTTTCCTCCTTCTAATGTAAATCTCATGCATAAAAAAGACCACTGAAAAATGGGCCGAATCGGAACATAACACCAACTGTGACGTAAGAGTCGGGATCACTAATAGTTACGCCCCCAATATTTGACTATACCCGCCCATGTTCTAGGCCAGCCGCCAGCCGGACCTGCACTGCCGAATCATCAGAAGTTCTACGGGTATTGTGAAGAAACAAGTGAGGACAATAGCGAAAATGGCAGATCATGGAAATAAATGTTATGTTCCAGGCTGTGCAGGGATGGGTTGGTGTCTGTATTCAGAAAGGCACGGAAAACAAATAACGTGTTCTAATAAAATAACGCCAGCCACTAAAGGGACAGAGTTAGTTGCTTGCTAGCGATAGCCTGTTACATTACAGTACATAAGATTTCACTTACCACATACCTGAGTGATCCTCATGACTGAGGATGATGGCGAATGATTTACAGATCCTGAGCACCTCTGACAAGCATCTGATCTTCTAAAATGTGTGGTAAGTAAGTACTGCCGCTGTAGTTTACATAGAGCACGAGCGATCGCAAATCTCGAAAGTGAAAGTAAAACACGATCGTGCATTCATAGCGGCTCTCTGATGGCTGCAATTTATATACAGTATAATTACCCAACGATATAACTGTGAAAGAAAGTATTGAAATATATATTTTCCTCCCTGTGTTTCCTTTCCTGCTGTGTGAGCCGCACTGTGAAACAGCCAATCAGAGCAGAGCTCAACATTATTATTCATGACCCTTCCAGATAAGGTAATAACAGACCATTTCATTCTAGGGACAAATCCTAGGGTTGTAAATGGACATGTAAAACCGTTTCTGGAGAATTTTTGCCTTTACCTAAGCCACATACCTTCTTTGTAGATATCAGAGAACAATTTAAAATATTGTATCAATGTATTCTATGGCACCTTGTAATTAATTAATAAAAATGTATTTATTAATTTTTTACTTTATATTTTTACAAAGCCTACATTCAAAAATTATCATGCTAATGTTACATTTAAAAATATTACATTATTTTGAAAATGTAATATCTGGAACAGACAACAAAATAATATTATTTTACATAAGATGTCAGATTTGATACTACTTGAATGTTCAGAAGTTATATATTTAGTTAACTAATAATTATTAACATACAATTGGCTCGATTTATTATTAACTTGTAATTATTTTAATTATTTAATTAAGTATAAATTTATTAGTGATCGAATAAAAATGCACAAACAAAATTTAACATTTAAAGTCAGTAAACTCATTATTTAAAAAGAAAAAATGTAGATCAAATCGGATTGTGATTCCCAGAATCAGATTCTGAAGTGCCAAAAAATTCCTACTAATATGGACCAATGAATTGTGCACAATAAGAGCAGGAATGTGCATTAAGAAAGCAATAGGGTCTATTCTGCTTCATGTTGACTTTAAAGTCTTGCACACTTTCCTGTTTTCACATATGCACTTTTTATTCTCCATAAGATTCACCTTTTTTGGCCATTTTGTTTTCTTTGCAAATCAACAAACCCATCCTGAGAGGAGAGAGCAGGCCGAGTGTGGTGACCCGACCAGCTGTTCGAAATATTTTCATCTATGCATGTAAAACCCATGCCGTTTTTTCCCCCACAGCCTTGTTTTAGGGCTGCAGAGAGTTGAAATCACCAATCTGGTAAGGAGCCATCACACCACTGCCCTTGTCTTGCTGGAAACGGCACTAAATGTCTTAGACAAATCTTTTCCCTCTCCTCCCCGACACCCTGATAAAGAGCGAGCCGCGTCCAGGTCCGCCTGAGGATCAGAGGTAGACAGAGGAAATGGAGGAAATCAAGCATTGCCGCACTGTTTATTTCCCGCCAAACACTGACGAGAGAGATGAACACACGCAGAGAGATCTGTGAAAGGATGGCTTTGGTACAGCAGTCATCCCTGTCGCCCTGTATCATACGAGGCGGAGCCGGAAACAACAGAGGCCAGACCGCTCTAAGCGAGCACGGGAGGGCCGCTCAGACAAAACGCCCTGTGCACAGGCTTCAAACGCACCCTCATGCCAGCTCTAGCGTGTCAGAACTGCATGGCTAAACCTAGAGACAGAGAGACGAGCTGGAAAACAAAAACACAGACATGCACCACTCACCTCCAGCAATACAGCTAAAACTATTGCATCGAAATATTTTTCAGCCTTTTGATGACATT
This sequence comes from Tor tambroides, assembly GCA_021397915.2. Lineage (NCBI taxonomy): Eukaryota > Metazoa > Chordata > Actinopteri > Cypriniformes > Cyprinidae > Tor > Tor tambroides. The sequence goes on from JAFVLL020043417.1 coordinate 69,373, forward strand.
TGAGATCACACACACACACACACACACAATATGAAGAGTTTGGTTCCAAAACGCTCTAAATCCATTTTTGATTAATTTGAGTAAAAATGTGTTTTCTTTACCAAGAAAGTGGCAAGATGAAAACCACTATTTTCTGTTTCACATAGCATCTTTAGGTTATAACATTAAAAATGGAAATCCAGATTTTTTTTTTTAAAGATTTATTATAAAAACTGATTATTTTCCCCCAAAATCCAATAAATCCATGACAGGTTTTTTTTTTCTTCTTCAAAATGTAATAAATCCATTGAATCAATATAAAATTTATTTTTCATATTGAAACTGTTGAAAATACACAACAAAGTAAGTTGATCCACATATGACAGCCTTGGTCAATACTAATCTTATATACAGGCACTGGACTAAAAATACATTCAATCAGTCATCGCTCCCAAAATTAATTCAACAGGTTATCTTGTTAATGCTTTAAATTAATTACAACAATAAAAGAAAATTTCATCATGAACAAGAACATGAACAACAATATCACATTATAACACAGAAATTCCAAAATGACATTTCCCTTACATTCAACTTCCAAACGTGCATTGATCTTTGCCATGTTACATTCATTTAGTTGACTAGTCACTAGTGCTATATGCTGTATATAACAAAAACATTAATGGCATTTAATAAAAACACTTACACTGACAAGCTACGTGATATCGCTTTCATAATCGAATGCGATTCATCTGATTCATTATGAACGTGATATTGCGTAGCTTGTCAATGATCTAAGGCTCTGTGCATTAAATGCCGCTCCATCTGAAAGCACGTGATGGAGATCACAGAACCGGCTTTACTGCCGAGATGTGCATGACAATCACATGCGATTTATCGTGCATCCCTAATTTGTTTGTTTGTTGATCACAAAGTGCAAAGTAGATGAGGAAAACTAGGATGCCGGGTGTATTCAAAGCGCCGCCATTACCGGTACTGTTTACAGTGCGTGGAATGGTGCGCTGTGATTGGTTGACGTGTTTCCATTATGCGTATTTTCAATTCACAATTTCAATTTGCGCAATTTGAAGGGTAAAGGAAATGCAGCTTATATTAATTAGATTTAACTATATACTGTAATTTTTTTAAACAAGCAAGGCATTATTTTATTGTTTTATTTATTTATTTATTTATTTATTTATCTACTTTGTTTATATGCACCAGTAAAACAATACATATTACCAAACAGTAATATTTAACTACATAGGTTTACCTAACATATGAAAAATATCACTAAGGGCGAATATTTCTGAGGATGCAAAAGAATTGCTGAATCAGAATAATTTGAATCTGAATTGGAATCATTCGAATCTGAATAATCTAAATCATTTGAATCTGAATAATTAGTCTGAATACAAATTAATTGAATTAACGTTGTTACTAACAAATATTTTTCCAATCGGTTATTTTTTCGATTAGTTGATAATACAATACATTTTTCTAATAGTGTACATAAGCAAATAATCCTCAAATTTCATACCATAATATACATTATGACTGGCATACCAATACAACCCTAATAGTGTGACGCATCAATACATTTCACATAAATCAACATATTTACATAATTAACATCGTCAATTATGTCTATGCGTAGTTTCGGACTCAAAGTGAATCCAAATCCATTCACTAAAATGGAGAGCTTGAACAGATTCACAGAAATGAACTGAACTCACCAGGTTATGATACAAACATTGGATACCAAACTAATTTAGTGACACTTAATTCATAACGTTGCACAATATTAAATATTTAATACATTGCTCAAACAGTTTCATACAAATGCCCTACACACAAACACAACACGCTCAAATAGGTATGCTTTTAATTTTAACACAAAAAATGATACTATGATGTAACTTTACTGAAAAAAGTGATTTTAAGGAAACAATCAGTTATGATTCCAAGCAGTCAGCCATCGTCTGTAACTAAGCAATCAACTACAGTCCTCACATCCAAACATGACGGCCTGATGCATTTTTAATGGCTGGACGAAGAAGATGAGGAGAAGAAAATATTTGGGTGTGGAGGAGTGTCATGCCAGTGTTCTTGCCACAGGTCAATATTCATAGCAACTGAGAACCCTTAACAAAACCGTTACCATGGAAATAGAAACACGGATTCTAAAACGGGAAACTGTACATATCCTGTGAACCGCCTCATCATTCATGAGATCATATTTTAGGGGTAAAATTAGCTCACAATACATTCCCACTGTGCCTGTGCCTGTTCTGTCTGACTGCTGCCACAGAATGCTGACGTTTCTATATATGCAGATGAACGGTACGTCGCATAATTAGGTATTTTCTCACATGTAGGTATTTTTAGCATTGGATGAAATGAGCCTTTCGGGGTGAGATGAGTGTATGTTACTGAAAATGGCCAGCTGTCCCAGGAGAAGCAAACATCTCTATAAACACTCTTCTGGCAAAGCCGTGGGCTCTTGTTAAAGAACGCAAATAATGTTAACACACACACACCCCTTTTTCTTTGCCTTGTTGTAATTTTTGGTTGAAAAGCTTCTAAAGACTGACTAAACACTCAAATCCCTATATTTAACAGTAAGCAAACTCTTCAGCTTTCATGACAGGCTTCATTTCTTTGACTGAAAGAAACATAAGCACAAGAGCTATCAAAAGAATGACTAAGACATGCTTTCCTCACAATTATACACAACATCTATTAGATAAATGCATACAGAACTAGCTCTGGATTATTTACCTCAGAATTTCACTTCTAATATGAAGCTATGAACATTAGCCAGCTTGTTATTTTTCACTAACAATTTAGCACATTTTTGTGCTTTTAAGCCTAACTGATTAAAAGCAAAATGTATTGTACTAATTCAAAAAAATAAGCCACACAAGGCCTGATTAACTAATAAGAACGACTAAATAACATAATTAAACACAACGCCCATGAGGTGAAAATATACATTACTTTGCATTTAATTTAGCTCAGCCTTTTATTCTAATGTGAAGCTATTAGCATTAGTGGCAAAAAAAATGTAATTGGACATGAAAACAAGGCTGTGAGGGATAGAGGTAAAACATGTTCAATTGTTTGTGGTTTAACTGATGAAAATATGTCTTCTAAAAACAAAAACACCCTAACTAATGTCTGCTGCACCTACACACTAATTATTAGATCAAATTGTCAATATTTTACAGACAAAAACAACAAAACTAAATCAATTCATTCTAGAATATCTTTAACCGCTAAAGTCATATACATTTAGCAACGCAGTTTTATTTACCTCAGCATTTCAATAACATGAATTATTATCTATCTATCTAGTATTCTACAGTATTTATTAATGTGTATTTTCTATATAAATCTTCTATTTTTTTTATTTTTATATTATTACTCTTTAATGTCCATTTAGTTATAATTTATATTTATTTCAGTTTTACTTTTAGTAATATTAGTACTTATTTTATTTCAGAAGTTGCCAAGGCAAAGTTTTTAATTAAAAAAAATTTTTTTTTTTTTTAGCTTATTTTAGCAGGGCAAATTAGCACAATTCCATAAAAGCGCTGATGGGAGGGGAAAATTCAGCGTGTGATTTACTGACAATGCCCACATTAAAGAACACAGACGCAGCCAGATCATTTCCATAATGACCAGCGCAACTTACCAAGAGCAGTGCAAATTACCGCCTGCTTTAAGACATGCTTTTTTGGGGCGTTAAATAATGGTGCAAATACCAGTAATTTGACGAGCGCAAACATTAGTAAATTGCGTTGCGTGATTCATTTTAATACTCTCCTCCCATAAATTTTGCAATCTGAAAGAACAAAATGCATATTCAATAAGGTCAGGCGCAAAAATAACTGTGTCCACGCCTTTTCAGCGCTAATTCTTCACTGCGCGTCTTTAGTAAATCCTGACAGTACTATTTTAACGCCAAAAAATGGTTTGCGCTGGCACAAGCTGTTAGTAAATCTGGCTCTTAGTCATTTAACGCAAATGACTAATATTTATAGTTTTAGTTAACAATAACAACACTGCTTAATATTATTAAGTGCATAGTAACTAATCATTTTTTAAAAAAGGCAATTGTAGCTACATAATTAGCAGACTAAATGATCAAACCGTCATTGCTGTTCAGCCTAAAACAACAAGGCAAACAAATATATTCTACTAATCACAATCTTCAAAAAGATTAACACAAGAACCCGTCTGACTAATAAGAACAACACAGACCTGCTTTTCACACAATTAATGCCCATTAGGTGAAACTGTGCGTTACTTTGCATTAGCTTGCCGTTTTATTTACCTCAGCATTTCACTCTAATATGAACCTATTAGCATTAGCTGCGCCTCATGTTTTCTGGCACCGGAACAAGCCATTTTTCATGAAACGATTATCCCCTTTTTAAATGACAATTACCCATTATAAATGTCAATAACAGCAACACTATGAGGAGATGATTAGAAACACACATTTATTTCATTTGCCTCCTTTTAACATCTACTCGTGTGAATTATGTGACTGTATTCAGGTCAAAGCAGGAGGGGAGGGAGACAAACCTTTGTTTGCCTTGCCGTTGGTCTATATTGCATTCATTCATGCAACACAAAGGCTTGTTATTTTCTCACGGCTGCTGGATATATATCTCTGATTGTTCATCTCCGCACAATTCAACGACCGTACGGATTAACCGAGGCAGATTCGCCAAATAGGATTCCGCCCTTTAAGTAAACAACAATCTAATAGAGAAAACTATTATCACAGCTGATATTGCACCGCTAGTGTACTGCATAACAGACAACATCTGTTTTTAGGTGCACGACACACACAGGCTGTGTTTCAATACGAGCTGCAAACCTAGACAACAAGAGTTCACTATAGGCAGCTCACTGGGTTTTGAAACACAGCCATTCCTGACATAGTTCACGTCTGTCCCATAGTTGAACCTGTCAGTAAAAATGATAATAAACCACTCTTAGACATCAAATATTTATTAAACTGCAGGCGGAATGTCTCGTGAAAAATAAACATTCGTTGACTTCCTAACCAATCTCGTGCCTCGAAAATTGACTTTGTCATTCAGACATAACTTTACACGTTGACGTAAAGCTGGCAGCTTGCTTTACACATCTCTCCGAGGCGATAAACTGGGCCAAGCTGACGGCACACAAGCAGCATCCCCATCTGAATTCACTCTAACATGCTCCGCAGGGAGAAACCATCTTCCTCCCGCAAGAAAGTCCAACTCACGGGGAGAGAAAGAGAGAGTTGCCTAGCAACCGGGCTCTTGGAATAATTGAGAGAGAGAGAGAGAGAGAGAGAGAGAGAGTGAGAGAGAGAGAGAGAGAGAGAGAGAGGGAGAAAGAGAAGAGGGAAACGAGTGATGGATGTGCATGTGTGTGCATGTACACACATAAATACGATTAACACAATTAATTTGACTAATCACGCTCTTTCCTCCAAATTATATTCATAAACGTTGCATCCATGTGCTAATGAATTGAGGATTTGAGGGTCTGGATACATACTTGAGCTGGATGGGTCGGGGGGATGGGGGGGTTGTTTCTGATATTTGTTATTATTAACAGAATAAGCTAAATGAATGATAATATTCAGAATTATTTACAGGCAAACACTACTCCACAAACACAAATATTATGGCATTTAAAATGTTAGGTTTTGGCATTCACCTGAAACAAACATTTCATATGGGACAAAAAAAAAAAAAATCTGGAAAAAATATACTTTAAATATATGATGTAAACAATTCACCTGAAGGATATATATTTTTCAAATGCAAAATATATTTTGTTTAAATGTAAAAATGCCGAAATATAAAATGTAGCTCAAAGTACAAAAAAAACCCCAAAAAAAACATTTCCAATCTTACTATACAATTACAGTAATAAACATGAAATTATATTTTTTAAAACCTATAATAGAAATATATTGATGCTCATTTTTGCATTTTTTTAATTTATTTATTTATTTTTATTTAATTTTTTTTTTTGCCAGTCAAATGTTTTTTCTTAGTTCCAACACATAGAAAAAGATTTTTTTCTAGCCAAAAAAAATCTCTCAAACATGCTAAATATATGATGTAAACAGAACACCTAAGGAAATGTATTTTTTAAATGCAAGATATCTTTCGTTAATACCTACAAATGACAAAATATTACAAAATGTACTTCATGGTACAATCTTACAATACAATTGGGGTAATATATAAGCGATATAAATATATTTTAAATATATGATGTAAACAATTCAGCTAAAGGATATATATTTTTCAAATGCAAAATATATTTTGTTTAAATGTAAAAATTCCAAAATATATGACAATGTAGCTCAAGGGACAAAAAGAAAGAAAAAACATCTTCCAATCTTACTATACAATTACAGTAATAAACATGCAATTGTAATTTTTAAAACCTACTGTATATTAGAAATATATTGATGCTCATTTTTGTACATTTTTAATGTATTTATTTTGTAACTTTTTTTTATTCTATTTATTTATATAATTAGTTAATTTTTTGCCATATGGAATCAAGTGTTTTTCTTAGTTCCAACACAGTATTTTTTCCATGGATTTTTTTTTCCAGCCAAAATATATTTCAAACATGCTAAATATATGATGTAAACAAAACATCACACAGGAAATACATTACAAAATGTACTTCATGGGACAATTTTACAATACAGCTTGGGTAATATATAAGCATTGTACATATATTTAGCACTATTTTGGCCTTTTTTAAAAATATATTTAAAATATCTTTTTTTTTTTTTGCCATTTAGAATCAAGTGGGTTTTTTTCTTAGTTCTTAAAGTTCTTAGTTCTTTTTTTTTTAGTTAAAAAATGGTATTGACATGTCAAAATGGTGAAAAAATATGACAAAATGGTCAAAAAAACATTGGTTTGTAACTTTACCTGTGATGACCTCTAAATCCAGAGAACAGTGCCAGTACAGCTAGTAAGAGGTGTAATTAGTAAGCTTGACAAGCCCATTACAGCCTAATGAAGAGGTCAATAGTCAGTGAGGTCATCAAATTGAATAGCATAGAAATAGAAAAGCATGACTATACATGACTGATACCGAAACAACTAGGGATGTCACAATGGGCAACTAACAAGTCAGCCACCAACCACCTGGTTGATTAGTGAAGCTTTGTTTTTTCAGGCAACCCACAGGCTAGTCGATTTATAAAATATTTCATTTTGCAGATCCCTAGAAACAAGCAACACCAATGTTTATGTAAGTAAAACACAAAACACTGGCAGAATGAACACAGGATGCTATATGACCAGAGGGCTCTGAGTTCCAGTTTAGAGCCTCACAAATCTAAAGCAAGGCACAAGGCAAGTATTGATGTCAAGGCTAATGTATTTCATGTACAAATGGGAAAACACCACCAGGAGACTCAATTAGGAGAATTCAAAGTTTCCAAATACTGTTTGAACAGGGTAGGACAAGACACTGCACATGGGTAATAATGAACACCCAGAGTGATTCTGCGGGGAAGTACATCTCTTCTCTCTTACAACAAGTCAATTCTGAAGACATATTGTAGATGAAAGCCCCACTGAGAGCAGGGCAAACATAGTCAATAAGGGCAGGAATGTTCCCCTGTGGAGCACATAACCCTAGACACAGAGACATCCATTGTAATCAACTACGTCAGATACAGTGGGAGAAGATGGGTCCTTGCGGCATTATGAGCAGGGCTTGGGGAATCTTGAGTCTTCTACTGTCTTGTGATCAACTGAAGATCACAAACACCATTCAAATACATGAAATCAAATTAGACCCTATATACTTTCATAATGCATGTTCCTGATCTTTACATAATTATTGAGTAAGTTATTCCAAATAAAATGTATCAACATATAACTTGCTCTGCCTCACCAGCTGACATCATCTAGGCCACGTGGGTGGGAAAAATAAGGCTAACCAATAACAAAAAAATACAATTAAACAATAACCAAATAGCTATTTGGACATGACATAAAAATAAAATAAAATAAAATAAAATAAAATGTAGGTACTGTAGCTTGTATTATGCTATAGCACTAGTGGGCTAAGCCTTGGATGTCATTTTATTTCCATAATGTGATGCCCTTAAGTGTAGAAAATGTAAAAATTAAGTTCAGCCTTTTTTCTTACTGAATATTGGGTTTCAATAGGAAATATGTATGCCTATGTAGGGAGTCATAAAATAATCCAAGCCAAAGCAAATTGAAATGAAAACAAAAACTAAACCAAACAAAACCAAATAAAAAACAAACAAACAAAAAACCAAACCAAAGCAAACAAAACCAAATTTAAAAAAACAAACAAACAAAAATGAAAACAAAAACAAAAACTAAACCAAAGCAAAAAAAAAAAACAAAAAAAAGAAAACAAAACATAAAACAGCAGCCTTGTGCACAAAACATTTCATCTCAACTCTGTTTGGCTGGTCATCATAGCTCATTCTCTGGCTAAGGAACTGACCAAAACTAAAAGAATGCACTGTCTGGATTTTGTAAACACTCAATCCACTACAGAAAGCAGAGCAACTTTAAGTCATACCATTAACACACACAGGACGTAATACTCATCACTTCAAAAGCTCTGGCGATATCACTGCTACAGGGAATGAATAATAATAATAATCCATCCTGATGATCCGACGATAGCTGATCGCATCTCAGCTTGTCTAACAGACATTTCTTGCTGGATGAAGGACCGTCACCTTCAGCTCAACCTAGCTAAGACAGAACTGCTTGTAGTTTCAGCAAATCCATCACTTCATCACAATTTCACCTTCCAGTTAGACTCATCAACCATAACTCCTTCAAAAACAGTTGTGATTGATGATAAGCTGAATTTCTCAGACCACATTGCTAAAACTGCCCGGTCCTGCAGATTTGCTTTATACAATATTGGGAAGATCAGGCCCTTTCTTTCGGAACATGCAACTCAACTCCTTGTTCAAGCTCTTGTTCTGTCCAGACTTGACTATTGCAATGCTCTCTTGGCAGATCTTCCAGCCAATTCCATCAAACCTCTACAACTAATCCAAAATGCCGCTGAAAGATTAGTTTTTAATGAACCGAAAAGAACGCACGTCGCACCTCTGTTCATCAATTTGCACTGGCTACCTATAGCTGCTTGCATAAAATTCAAGGCATTAATGTTTGCCTACAAAACCACCTCTGGCTCGCACCCTTTACCTAAATTCAGTACTTCAGACCTATGTGCCCCCTCTAGAAGCTTGCGTTCTGCAAGTGAACGACGATTGTGTGCCATCCCAAAAGGCACAAAATCACTTTCACGGACTTTTTCATTCACTGTTCTACCTCCAGGTTGAATGACCTGCCCAACTCAACTGGCAGCTGAATCCTTAGCCATCTTCAAGAAACAGCTAAAAACACATCTGTTCTATCTTTATTTGACCCTGTAACTCTATCACTCTCTATTCTAATTCTATTTTATCTATCTGTCTTTTTAAAAAAAAAAAAAAAAAAACACACACCCTTGACCCTCTATCAACTACATATTTATTCTCTAACTGCTACTTTTTCTTTAAAAACTAACACTAGCTTTCTTTTTTCTATTCTATCTACTTGTTTTCCTTGAGAAAAAAAAACAAAAAAAAAACCTTGCTATGTGTACTGCGTTAGGCTAACCGAGACTTGTCATATGCTTGCATGTTGTTGCTCTTTTGTTGATTTTGATTGCTTCTATTGTCCTCTTTTGTAAGTCGCTTTGGATAAAAGCGTCTGCTAAATAACTAAATGTAAATGTAAATGTAAATGAATGACACGCAGAATAAAATCTACAAAAATGTCCCTCACGAGGACAGTTTAATCCCTGAGCATTTGGGCTGCTGGGAGAGGCCGGCGTGTGAGCTGAATTCAAGACGTGTTCTTCACAGTGGACATACAATCACACAAGCACACTCATACATACATACAGAGTGGGCCTGCAGAGAAGTAATATAACACCCAGGGAACAAGCCCTGCCTGTCCTGGCCACGCCTGACCGCGCCGAGTCGAGGGAGAAAAACAGACCGAGAGGGAGAAAGAGTAAGAGAGAGGGACAGCAAAAGAGAAAGCGAGGAGCAGAGGAGGTTAGAAACATTATCCCACCTTCCTGCTTTGTGTGCACCAGAGAAAGGGCCTTAACACACATTACACAAAAGCAACAGGCTTGTGTTCATGAGACAAATTATGTGTGTGTTTATGTGTGTGTGTGTGTGTGTGGTATACGTGTGTAGTTACCACGGTCATTATGAAGCTATTAAGGAAAACACTCAAAAAAAAAAGCATATAAATTTACACATATATATGTGCATACACTACCATTCAAAAGTTGGGGTAAGTTATTATTATTTTTTTTTTTTTTTACTACAATAATTTGATACAACAGTTTTAAACAGAAACTGTTTTCAACATTGACAAAAAGAAGAAATATTTCTTGAGCAGTATAACTATAATAATTTCTGAAGGATCATGTGACACTGAATACTGCTGAAAATAATTTAATAAAATAAAACAAAAACTAAACCAAACAAAAAAACAAAAACAAAGAAACTAATCAAAAACTAACCAAAAGTAATAAAAGCCAAACCAAACACAAAAAAACCTAACAAAACACAAACATAAACAAAAACACAAAATCAAAACAAAAAAAAAAACTAAACCAAAACAAGCAAAAAAACAAACCAAATGAAAAAGTAACAAAATCAAAAATCAAAACAAACAAAAACAAAACACAAAATCAAAACAAACAAAAAACAAAAACACAAAATCAAAACAAACCAAACAAAAACAACAACAAAACAAAACAAAACAAAAACTCAACCAAAACAAACAAAAAACATAACTAAGACAAAAAAAATCAAAACAAAACAAATAAAAACAAACAAAAACAATTTGTGTCTTGTGAACACAAAAAATATTTTATCGTTATGGAAGTAAAATGTAGGAGTCAAAATAAAATGCATTAAAATTAAATAGAATAAAATAAAATAAAATAAAATAGAATAAAAAAGGGTTTCATGTTGACATAAAAAGGTTTAAGCTGTCTTTTAAATTGTAATATTTCATTATATTACTGTTTTACTGGTGAGCATAAAAAACGCCTTTTAAAAACATCAATTATATTATTATAATTATTATTAATAATAATAATAATAAAAAAATATTTTTATATGAGTTATTTACATTTAAAAACAAACAAAAAAAACTCAAATAGTTGGTGATTGTGACCATATTCATATACTACAGCATTTAGAGGTTATTCCTATGTACTTAAAAGTATTAAAGAGACGAAAAAATTAAATAGCAACTATGATATTACCATAACTAAAAAAACCATGGCGATGTCATAGTACTTCTTTGTGAGAGACTGAATTAATGCTTCAAGTCAAGTAGGTGTAGGAGTCATGACATATTCAGACCAGAGAAACAGAGGTCACAATGTTACAAAGCTGTCCAACAGCAAGAGTCAGATTTGGTCATTGTTTTGAGGTATAAGGGAATCCAGTGGGGGCTTGACTGACTAACCGCAGAATAAAATGTCAACCCAACCCAAGTTCAAGCCATCACATTATCATGAGCAAAGCATTCCTTATTTCACAGAACAGACTTACTGCGTGGATGCATTTGACAGAACTTCAGAAAACACTGCATGCCTTCACCCCCACCCACCTCCCACAATTCATAGCAGTTTCTCTCCATTACATTCATATTTCCACAGCTTTTATACGAGTCCTGCAGAAGAGCAGTGGCTATTGGCCATGACAAAGGATTAAAGAAGCTTAGTCTCTCTTTTGAGATTCCGGATTCTCTGTTGGTTTGCAAAAGGGGATTACTTAAAAAAAAAAAAAGACCACACTTGTATCCCCCCAGTTCTTTCGGGAAAGAAACTCAACTTTTTGTTTAAAGCCTGGTATCGATTTATTTCGAGAGGCCCATGTGGAAATGACTCCTGTTTTCAAGAGTCCCTCAGACTGAGATCGGTTCTGGTATGCTTCCTGTCATACAGACGTGGCTAGCGGTGCAGTTGTGGAGTGAGAGGTGAGCAGCTGGATTCCTGGAAATCAAGTTAACTGGAGAGAGCACTCTGGAGTCTCTAAGGTACTGGTGGAGGGGTTGGGATTCAAGGATTCGCCCCTAACAAAACAGGCTGCTCATGCGTCACAGTGCCAGGTGTAAAATGCCAGCGTCTGTCGACCGTACCTTGCCAAAACGCCATCTATCAGTGATATTCAAATGCACTGCTTTTGGGACCCCAAAAAAAGCAGATTGAAAGAAATTCTTCAACACTTCATTGGCGTTCCATCGCATTGAGTTTCTATTAAACTGTGTAAGAATCACGAATAGGTTAAGAACTGAGCAAAGCATATTACAGGAGACAAAACATCAAAGATGACCTTTTAAAGGTGGCGTTAGGTGAAGTAGAAGCAATTCAGCATTTTAAAGGGAAAGTCCACTGCAGTTTTCAAATCTTTGCACATGAAAACTTCCACGTTCCACCAGACTTGACGCCAATGATATTACTGACTGGCAGGCTACGTTACTATAAGTGTCAGGGTTATGTGCCATCCAGAAGCGAAATGATATTGCCTTTTAAATTCCAATTCAATCAATGAATTGAGGTAGCAAAAATGATTCACAACTGCAGTTTGAATTTGAATGCAAGGAAGTAGAATTTAATTGCATTCAAAGTAATTAATATCCTCATATTTTTTTTAATGTTCAACAGCATAACTTAGAACAGAAATTAATATATCACCACAGTATTCAATAATCACCTTGGCAATCTTATGAAGCCATTTCAATCATCCCATCAATCCAATCCTGTAGTTCTAGTGTTTGTGGCCTCATCTTTTGCATGAAATTACATATTAATGTAATTTCTTGCTAAAAAAGCAAAGTTTATCAAGACAAACTTTGAATGTTGGAAAGACTTGTTTGGAAGTTTTGAAAAAGTTTGAAAAAGTCTTTATGGGCCAAAGATTTACAGGACAGACAAATAAATAGATAGAACAACAGATGGATAGAATGACAGAAGAATACAAAGATAGAACGATAGACAATGATAGAAGATTAGAATGACAGAAAGATAGAATAACAATGATGGACCGATAGACCGATAGATAGACCGATAGACCGATAGATAGATAGATAGATAGATAGATAGATACAATGATAGATAAATACAATGATAGATAGATAGATAGATAGATAGACAAATGCAATGATAGACAGATAGATAGATAGATAGATAGATACAATGATAGATAAATACAATGATAGATAGATAGATAGATAGATAGATAGATAGATAGATAGAGATAGACAAACGCATTGATAGACAAATGCACTGACAGTCAGACAGACAGACAGACAGATAGACAGATAGATAGATAGATCTGATCTCCTTTTCTTGTCATTCAGATTCAAATTGCACAGTCAATATAATTCATATTCCACTCATGAAATGAAAGACAGCCAATTCTTAAATTGATTTGTTTTTTTGGTCCATTCACAAAAAGCTAATATATTGCTTCAGAAGACTTGGAATACAATTCATACAAACTACTAAGGTGCATTTTGGAACTTAACAGTGCCTGAAGACTATATGCTTTCATTGCATGGAAAAACGTGTTTGTGTTTCTCAATAGAAAAAGTCATTCAGGTTTGTTGAAAGAAACAGAGAAAATGACAGAATTAATTTTTGGGTGAACTTGCCCTTTAAGTACGTGAGCACCTCTGACACTGTGCAGAAAAACAGGGAGAAAATTTTGATTCCTTCAGAAATTCTTTCCTTGTGATAATGTAAAGATCAGATCCATCAGTAAGGGGGTCCATGATACCGATATCAACGTTGAAGTCTTATCTCTGGGCACATGTTTTTCTCTCCAAGTGCCTGGAGCACATTACGGCACAGATGAAAGAACCAGCATTTTCCGCCACATTGAAATGAACACCTTAATTGCCTACAGAAGGCGTGTGCTCAGGATGACGCCAGCAAGGTTAAAACTGCAACGATGGCCGAGTTGAACTTTTGAGAACACTGTAAGTTGGTCTAGACAGATTCGTCCAGGTGGCATTTCTAAAAAAAAAAAAAAAAAAAAAACAGCCACACAAAATCATGTAATATTCATCACACGGCAGACCTCAGAGGAGGAGAACCGCACATCAAAATCTGCTCACGAAATCTGCCTCAACCGCATGATGTATCGGCAGTGACGGAAAGAAGTTTCAACCTGGTGCATCCGAAAACACACTGTAGATACGCACAAGCTCAGAGGTGTTTTTAAATGTGAATTTAGGTCACAGTGTGAGTCACAGATGTAGCTTGAATAAGCAAAAAAAAAAAATAAAAATACGAACAACACAGTCAGAAAGAGAGCAGCTCCACACATCTCCACACTCCCATGAGACAAAGCCCAGCGCATTCTCATACCACAGCCTTCACATGCTCCTGAGCTCTAAAAAAGGCCTGCTCAGAGACGGCCTATGAATAGAGCGCATTGTCATCCACAGGCCTTAATGTGTCCACGGTTTCACAGAGGCAGGGCCTCTGGGCTGCCGGAGCTGAATAATTAAAGAAGAGTTCTGCATTGAAAGAGTCAGGGTGCAGAGCGGCAGGCGGTCTGCTATGGCTCATGAGCCTCAATCTTTCTTGCTTTTGTTCGTTCGCCGTTCCCGAAGCGCTAACCTACCATGATATTGTGTTTGCCTTGGTAAAGTGAGATTGTTCCCGAGTCCTTCGGCAAGGGGCTCGTCGAGTTGATGGTTTGAATAACAAGGCAAATGATCTGTCAGCATCTGTTGGAAAATATTGGAGAGGACACAAAATAGCTACCCTACCATGGTAGTCCTGTTCTAAAATCTAGTAGGCGGCCTACCTAGATAGCATTTGCGACGGCTGTTTCAAAAACCACACAACATCACCTGAGCCAAATTCCAAAACATTGTTGCAAATAAAGTTAGGCTAATGGATAAAGCAATCCTAGAATTTCCAGAATGTTCTAGAACTTCAACAAGCTCAGCAGAAAAAGACATGGCAGGCAAAGAAAGAGAAAAGCTGTCTATAAATATACCTGTATTTCATTCAATACCAAAAAGTAACTATAGGCTAAATAATTTACATTTATTAAATATATTTTTATTAATTAATCATCTTAATGTGAGTACTGTGCATTAAATTCAGTTGACTATAAACGTACTTATATTTCATTCAATACAGAAAAGCCTATGTAAGATAAATAATTTAATTGATAATATTATTATTATTATTGCAGTTACACTATTTTAAGGTGTGCTTTACAGTGTAATTATACATTTAAGTACTGAGTAATATTAATTAACTACATGTACTTATATAATAAAAAAATAATGAAATGTTAAATGCTTATTTCTTTCAATGCTGTACAGCATCTATAAGCTAAAACATTTAAAAAACAATAATAATTAATAAAAATATTTGGTTTTTAATGGCTTATGAAAATACACTGTCATTAGCTTACAGTGGTGGAAAGAGTACTGAAAATTTGTACTTAAGTACAAGTACCATTACATTGCTGAAATAATACTCAATTACAAGTAAAAGTACTGGTGTCAAAACAGTACTTAAGTAAAAGTACAAATTACTCTTCTCAAAAACTACTCAGAGTACTAGTTACTAGTTACTTTTTAGCCGGCGATATTTAATGATTTACCAAAAACTATTCAATCATATGTGGATAATAGCTGCTTTGAACAAAACCCACTTTTAACTTATTAACAAAGTACGTGAATTAGTGGTCATGATACAGGTATTCTTCATTCTTCATTCATTATTACAGGTACACGATGTCATGTTATACTGAAAAATTATAACGCTAACCTTTATCTCCATACTCAAATCCCAGATGGCCAGACAGGGATTCAGCTAAAATATTAGTGTCTGAGACACTGTGAGCACGGAGACTGTAGTGTGCACAGCAAATTTTTATATGCTTAGCTTAAATATGTAGTATTAAATAGTGTTCATAAATGGCTGTTGAGATAGTATTCTTAAATGAAATAAGTAGAGGCACTGACCCAGAAACAGCAGTCCTTATGTCATGACTTAACAAGAGGATTCTCCCCAAGCCGTCAAACTGACATCATCAGAGCGAGAACGCCATTCCAAAGCGGACACAAATTTTCTGTTTTTGATTAAAGATTACGACGGCAGACGATTTTTACCGGTGTATTGACTTGCACATTTAATTTTTCACCACATGGTGTAACACAGTCTCATCCCAACTCGTCACATATTGACGCGCTTGGTTTTGGCGTCGCTTTTTGACGCTCAAGGTACCCCTTTAGCGTCACTTTTCAACGTGAAGGGTCCTCCATTGCTTTAAATAGGAAACACTTAGCGTCGATATTTTGCCTCGGAAGACTTGGAATATTAATAATTTTGTGGCAGTAGTTGTATCTGCCTACTATATCTTGTGTTTTGTTGACAGATGGTAGGTTTAGGGGCAGGGTTCACAGATGGTAGGTTTAGGGGCAGGGTTGGGTTATGTGCTCGTAAATGTGTAAATAAAGTAATATAAATAAAACTGTTTTGATTGTTTACATTGAAAAATCACACCCCTACATATATGCAATAATGGCAACGTTATTATGACGATAAAATAAAACAATGGCGGACCCTTCACGTCGAAAAATGACGCTAAAGGGGTACCTTGAGCGTCAAAAAGCGCCGCCAGAACCAAGCGTCAATATGTGACGAGTTGGGATGAGACTGCGTTGCATGGTAATGTGCACTAAAAAAGTAAGTAGGGTCATTTTTTATTTCATGATGACTCTAATCATTTTTTATACCATTGGCAAAACTACCACATACTGTATACTGCCATATAGATATTTTAATATCTCAAAAAAATTGTCCATCCATTTTTTTCAAGGCAATCATTATTTCAAGCTTTGAGTGGTTTAATCCAAATCTTCTAAAAAGACACGTTCACTTTATATGATGAACAGATTTTCATTTAAGCTTTTATTTACATACATATAAACATTGATCAATTACCATTACAAAAATCTCAATCTTAAACATTTGCTCATTCTGTGTATTTGTGTCTTTAAAATAGGGTAACTTTGTTGCGAAAGCTTACAGCAAAGAAGCTTGATTTCAAACTTGATTTCAAACTGAATTGAATTTACAAAAAAAGACAAGTACACAGTCAGTAATAAAATGATAAAACAAATGACCTCAATTTAGTTTAGACCACACTGATTTTTTTTACGCAGTGATTTAAGAACCATTTATGTTGTTTATTTAGATAAATGGATGGTTTTGACCTGTAATGTCTGTACAATGCAGTGAAGCAGTTAGACAGACTAGAATATTTATATGTACAAATCACACAAATATCCCATTCTGAAACATTTCTAGCATAAACTTACATTGTAAAGAAATTAAAGTTCCATCTTTGATTGAAAGACTTTCTGGTGCATTTCACTTAGAGCCAATAAAATTTCCAGTAGCATTTTCATTGGTCAGGCGTGGATCTACTGTATTCTGAATGGTTGATAACTTTTGACACAGTTTAATCCAGGAGAAAAGATAAATAAAAGCTACTTTAAAAGCACGGAGAGATCGCGATAGCACACAGTCTGAGTGCGCACAAGCAACATCGGAGTGAAAGGACAGGCAGTTCATTTGTGTAAGTCAGGCCTATTTGAGAGCTTGCATCCAGTTTTCTGCGATTACATGACATTACATCTCATGTTACAATAAAGCGCTCGCCACATTTGCGCGAGAATGATTAAAACTATGCGGAATCCCTGCAATCCTGCGCGGATATTCAGACTCTGTAACTGACAGGAGACTGTGCGTATCCGTGTATATACAGGAGATACTGTGAAAAATGAGCAATGGAACCGTGTCAGATATTTCAGTATCAGTATCAAAATATAGATATTTATGATAACACTACCATGTAGTTTGTTTCTCCAAACTATGAGTCCATAAATTACGCTGACCGCTGTCCGAGCAGCTCTTCAACCCTGCTGCTGCAGCGGCGGCTTTTCCCGGTTCAGATATCAGGGCTTTTATTGGTCCGTTTACGTTCGGATATCTTTATTGGCTACTGAAATGCCGTCAAAGGTTTGAATATCAGTTCAAATCGTGGGCGTACTCAGTAACGAACTATGATTTAAAAGTAACGAAGTAGATTATTTTGCTAAATTTGTACTTAAGTACAAGTAAAAGTACAGCTTTAAAAATATACTCAAAAAAGTACAAGTACCCAGAAAAACTACTTAATTACAGTAACGTGAGTAGTTGTAATTCGTTACCCCCACCACTGTTAGCTTAGCAATATGCAATATGTCCAATTACAGGGACTCAAAAGTAAGCTGACCAATTGGATTTCCCAATGGGCGGAGTCAAGCAAATGACAAAATGTACTTTCACTTGTAGCGATCACTGCTGATTATAACACAATCTATTTCTCCTCTGAAAGAGATTTGAAAGAGATTATTTAAATTAGCTGTCCATGTAGGTTGTAGATAACAACTCTCACTATTTCCTGTTTTTTTACTCTGTGTTAGCTTCATGTTGTCTCTCTCTGTGCTTCATGTCTTTCTGTTTGACTCTCAATACAACATTATTCTCAATTGTCCAACTTCTTAAAAAGTGCCCCAGAACAAAATGTAAAAATCTGTGGCCGCTAAAACTTTAACAAACCTTGCTGCAGTGTCCAAAAACACAAAAAAACATTCTTTCCCAAGCAGGGAATGCGAAATTGAAAACAGTGAGCATTAGCCAACAGCTCGCCTTTTTTTTTTACTTTTGTCCGTGTGGAGAGATCCTAAGCAGAGTCTCTTTTAAATATGGCCTTAAAGCATCCCACTGCTGATATTCCAGAATTTGTCATTGATATATAACCTTGTACAAAGTCACATATTTGGCAGCTTGCCTCTGGCTAAATTCACAAGCTGCGGGTAACAGTTGGAAAGGGCCCGTTACAAACACCCAAATACCGACTACACTGAACAGTGCCGTTCTAAATGGTATAAATAACAGAAATGCCTTTTATTCTCATTGGTCGGACAGGCATTTCTAATTACAGTTGGCTTAATATCCATGCACATTCTCCATTCCACACGGATCAAACATGCACCCCACTTGTCCTGTGTTTAAACAAATGGCCTGCTGGCTTTAATCAATTAGAAATCATACTCGCTTTAAACATAATACTAACACATGGCCTAAAGATCCTTTTTCTACACTAGAATGTCCCTGATTTCATCATTACTAAACCGATTTGGAGGTTTAGGTGAACAAAAAAAATAATAATAATATTGATTCTGAACGCACAATTTTTTACAGCGTTATTATAGGTAAAACCATAAAAAAAAATCTGTTACTTGAGATAAAATAGGCCTAAATGTTAAATGAAACAAAATGTAATAATTAACTTATAATAAAATAATAAAAAAATCGTTTACCTTAAGTAATAAAATAACTAGAAATTAAATAAATTTAAATAAAAAAAATACACAGATACTTAAAAAAAAACTAAACTAATAAAAATGACAAACACAATAGAATTATTAAAACTAACAAAAAACTAAATGAAAACATACACTATAAAAAAATTAAAAAAAACAAAAAAACAATGATACTAAAATAATACTGCTTGGCACAGTGTCTTAAAAGCAAGTGATGTACTCAACAAAATATTTACCCGATGCTTTATTTAAAGATGCTACTTTCATGAAAGGGTTTTAAACAACCCTGACAATTAAAAACAATTTCTCATCCTCCATCATCTGTTTGTTCCTCACTTTCTCTCACCCATTTCCATATTATTTTAGATTTGCCTAGCATTCACTGTGAGCGAAATGTTTAAAACGAGAGATGATACCGATCAAAGCGCTGCGGACAGATAAGAGAAAAGGAAGGGGTCTCTAAAGGCTTGGAAACACAAGCACATTGTTCCTGAGCAGCACTGTGATGTAAACAGAGGACTTGATTGAGACCACATGACTGCATTCCTACAGCAGATTCAGAGACGCACACAGGAGATGGACAGTAAAACTGCCACGGCTGCTGCCATCCAGCTGTGCAACCGCTGTCTGTCTGTTACAGCATCATGTGACTATGCCACTCTCAATGCATGTCAGCAATATAACATGCAGGATAGAAAATGTTAGTTGTGCTTGGCTA
Organism: Tor tambroides; assembly: GCA_021397915.2. Taxonomy (NCBI): domain Eukaryota; kingdom Metazoa; phylum Chordata; class Actinopteri; order Cypriniformes; family Cyprinidae; genus Tor; species Tor tambroides. The sequence continues at coordinate 89,602 of JAFVLL020043417.1, forward strand.
ATGCAAAACTTCCTGCTATGATGTTAGGGTGTTGCTTAAGGTGGTTGCTTACTGGTCCAAGACAAAAGAGGTCATATTAGTTAGCACTGGTTTGGCTTCCTCCTTCAATGCATACAGGATTTTTTACCCATTTTATTGCCTTCAAACAAAAATCATAAGTTAAATCACTTAGAAAAGCAATAGCACACTTCCACAACCAATATGAGCAAGAGAAAGTAAAAATGATGCTTGCTTGCTAATAAAAGTAATTAGATATGTGCAGAACACCATTCAAATGTCTGTTTTTTTTTTTTTTGGAAGAAAGTATTAGAATAATAAGAATGTATTAAATTGATCAAAAGTGCCATAAAGTGCCAGAAATTTTCAGATAAATGCTGTTCTTTTGAACTTTCTATTTACCAAAAAATTCTGAAATAAAATAGAATCATGTTTTCTACAAAAATGTTAAGCAGCACAAATGTTTTCAACATAATAATAAATGTTTCTTGAAATCATTTTAATATGCAGCAAAAAATCATATTAGAGTGATTTCTCAAAGATCATGTGACACTGAAGACTTTAATGGCTGCTAAAAAATCTGCTTTGCATCACAGTAATAAATTACATTTTAAAATACATAGAAAACAGTTATTTTAAACTCTAACAATATTTCACAATATTACTGTTTTTACTATATGTTTTATCAAATAAATACAGCTTTAGTGGGCATAAGATACTTCTTTCAAAAACTTCAGCTTTAAAAGCTTTTTACTCACACTCATGTTGTTCCAAACTTGCATGACTTTCTTTTTCTATGAAATATTTTGAAATATTGCATTTTTTGTCCATACAATGCTAAATTTTCATTGGATGGACAGCTGAAACATTCATCAAAATATCTTCTTTTGTTTTCTGCAGAAGAAAGTCATAGACCTATGCCAGTTCTGCAACATTAGTGTTGTCAAATAAAACTTGAGCACTCATTGGTCAAATAAACAGACAGCCCGGCCCCAAACTCACACCATCGCTTGAGTCAATGTTGCTGTAGTCACAATGTTCAAACATACAGAGCAATGATTTAATAGCACCATCATGTTTACACTTTAAGAGTTCGTATAGTTGTCTCTGCATATGAGGCTTGGATAGAGCAAGTACACTAATCGAAACAATTACACACTCCAGCTTTAAGACCTAAATGTTGCAGATTTCTTCAGAAGGGTTGAAGATTTCCATCTGAAACAAATCAAGCCTTCTCTCTACATGTAGTCATCTAGGTTCACGAAGGGCAATGGAGACATCTGTTATGTTTTAACACCAAACCCAACACATGTGCAATCTAATGTGGTAAAATATTTCACTTATTAAACCCATTCAATGCCACTTTCACCTCCAATTACGAATGTATCAAGGCTTAACGACTGAATTACAGCCCTTGGTTGAAGTAATACACCTTAACACACAAGCCAAAAAAATATTAGTCAAAGGCATGAAAATCCAAGCAAAAAACACAGAAAAGAAACAACGTCCGAGTTACATCCTCAAAACCAGGACATGCTTTCAGCTGCTATAAGGAAGCAAATGACTTTATTTCGGGAACGCATTATTTACAGCATTACGAAACACCAGGTGTCTCCCTTCCTATTTACTTAGCACATTTTTCTCTAATCGGGACAGACGGCAGGTTTGCAGGAAATGAGCTTACACCTTTCGCTTAGCGATGGGGTTAAAGGTCATCGTGAGACGGATGTGGTTACAGAGCGGTCAGCGGGCCGAACAGGCGCTCTTTGAGGCAGCTGTGTTCTCGAATGAAATGCAGCATTAAGTTACACAGTCATACAGCAAAAAATATGCACTCAATTCCCTGTATAAAAAAATGTCCTCCAAGAGCGGGAACAGATTTAGCTTCACTGAAGCTGTGGAGCAAGTCAGCAAGGTGTGAAATTGTTTACTACCTTTCATAACCCAATAAGTAGCTTCTACACTAATAAACAGTGCAAATTTGAACGTTTATTAAGTGTCTGCGGGTCTATGAATAAAATCTAGCAGTTGTATTGGAATGAAATATAACAGTTTGAGCTTGTCCATAAGTCTCCCTCCACATCGATGGCTCCATGCTACATCGGACCGATGCTGCAAGATTATCTCGTAGGCATCCGATGACACTCATCCAACAGTCACAACAACAACAACAACAACTACAACAAGAAAAATAACAATCCATGCGTAACGTGGGAAAACTGGATGTGTACAGGCATGTACAAAACTTGTGTAACTCTAGTCTCGGTATCATATCATTAAGGTTATTTGGAGGTAGAGCATGTGAAACATATGCTAACAAGATTTCGAAGTCTCTTGTGCGACTGTAATTTGTACAAGCTTGTGAAATACTATTTGTTTTAGACAAAGAAAAACAACTTTGTCTTACTAGTCCTCTCAATTAGATCTTAACATCTGCTTTGAGTAGGGGTTAGGTCACAGGGTCAATGGACAACAGTGATTGGATGAAAGTGGCGGATAAGCAGTTTGGAGGTCAGTCGGATGACATAATACCACAATGCTAACAGCAGTCAAAGGAGATTTGCGGTAATAGACCTCCTTTATCTCGCCTCATGAAGACGCAAGTGCAAGTTCACTTTCTTAGACGGTGTATCTCATGAAACCTGTCAAGAACGGTCTTTGGGTCTTTTTATCCCAAAAATCACACAAAATGTATATTTTGCATGAAGAAAACAAAAGCTTTTTAGCATTGTGACCTAATTTTGATGACAATTAAGCACATTTTCCTCTATAAAATAAATAATTACTGTAATGCATCAGGATGTTGTACTTAAGCGTATTTCTTGGTAATTCTCATTATAAAAACATAAAAAAAATACAGTGATAGTTGTTTTTAATATTAAATATCATATTTTAAATATTAAATATTTCAAATATGCATGTGTATAAAATATATGCATATTTTTCAGAAATTAGATTAATGTTAAATATAAACAGCACATCAAAAAAAAAAAAAATTGTTTTCATAAATATTGTGTTACACTGAATGACAATGTAACATTATTTCAACCAAATTTTGACATTTTATTCTCCAAAAACTTATTTAAAACCTTAAAAGTAGACACTTTAGTTACATTTAATGTGCTTTCTATGGATACACACTGTATATATATATATATATATATATATATATACATATACATATACATGTGCGCGCTTAAGATGACCAGTTGAATGAAGCATTTGATAGCACGTTTTTAATCAATGGGATTTAACTCATCATTTATCTCATATAGAATACGCTTCATTATTTATACAACATAACATTAATATTACGACTTATAGGTAGGGGTGCAACGGATCATAGATGATCCGTGATCCGTACGGACCAGTCCCCACGGTTCGGCACGCATGTGATTCGCGGATTAACTGTTTAGTTCAACCAGTATAGACTGAAAGTTATCATTTGCACGTGTTTTGTCTTGCTAAATTACACATTCAAGAAATTTCAGACCATTCAGATGAAGGAGATATCGAATCGGGACTCGCGCGCCGTTTTCTGCGCTCAGCCGCTGGCGCAAACACGGAAGCGTGCTGCATGCACGCGCAGAGAGAGAGAGTGCAGCGCGATTCAGATACCGCGTTTCAGAACGCCTCAATGGATGGATACATACACGCAAAGTTATGTGAAAATACCCATTTTGGCAAGTATTCTGGTAAACACAGCAGGTTATGTCCATGTCTTAAGTTAAAGTATACAGCTGACTAAGAAAGAAATGGAATGTGTGTCAGTATTAGGTCCGTGCATTTAGTCTTAAAGAGACAGCAGCCTAGAAATACCTACTGTCTTGTCTGCTAATCAAACAACACCACAGCTTTAACAAAGATTAATCTGAATTTAACTTATGCAGTAAGCATTATTGTGTTGTTTTACACTTAATTATTACATTTCTGCACCTGAATACTACTGTTACTGTCTTTATATAGCCTATAATTTTATGTTTTAGGCTGTTCATCTATGCTTGTAATTTGTGCAATTGTTCTTGTTATATAGTAGTTAAGCTAGTAGTTTCTGCTGGGGTATAGAAGTAAGCTTTTAGTAATAAATGAAAAGCAATTTTTTTTTGCTGATCCGAAAAATGATCCGATCCGTGACTCAAAATCCGTAGTATGATCCGAACCGTGAGTTTTGTGATCCGTTGCACCACTACTTATAGGCTATCTGCACAAAATGCCCCGAATGAATGCACGTGTCTGTGCGGCTCTGAATGAACTCCTTTTGTGGACGCGTTCTTCACACAGCAACATGCAGAAACACGGCAACTAAACTCTAAAAATTCACAGCGTTTTATTATAATAGTGTTCTCATTATAATGTTATGTATATGACAGTCCCAGTCATAGTTATTAATATTCTGCATTGTTGTTTGTCCTGCTCACGCTGCACGCTGAAGAGATAATCACCGTAGTACTACAATGAAGCGCTTTACTGCAGCGCAACTCAACCAAATGCATCTTATACGAGATAAACAATATATACACAATATATATAAACCGGCTGAAATGTTTTGAAATCACTTGTACTAGGGGTGGCACGGTACACAGATGTCACGGTTCGGTACGTACCTCGGTTCAGGGGTCACGGTTCGATACGATTTCGGTACAACGGGGGAAAAAAAAGAAATCTACTATTATCAGTTTCTTTTCATTTATTTTGAACAGACAGTAGTGCAAATTACAATTTTTTCCATCTATTTGTGAAAATACTAAATACACACACAAAAACACACATCAGTTCCAGCATTGCTAACTTGACAGCGCAGTTGATACTTTATCAAAATAAAATAGTGAGCCAAACATCAGCGCGCCCGCCTCTGTGTCACCGTTAATTTACATAATAAATAAATAATAGTTTAGCATTCAGATACATTACATCGCAAATATGGAAATATTATGGAATATTTGGATTTGTGACGAATGAGAGAGGTAGGATAAACGAGCACAAAGCCCCATTTCACAAACAGTTGAGTGCGTAAGCCTTTAAAGTATACTCATTTGTCAGTCTATGTGAGAGACGCGTTCAGAATCAGCACATGGTCACTGTCTAGTGGGCTTTGTTTTCAAGTGCGCAACTCATGGCATTCGCTGTTCTTCTGCTGGCGGTTATCAAACAGCGTTGCATTACTGTGGGCGCCCCCTTCTGGATTGGGGGTGAATTGCCTGTATTCGTCGTAAGGCCTCGTGCACCGAATTGAGATGTCCGTACCGTGACGGTTCGGTACGAATACATGTACCGTGCCACCCCTAACTTGTACCCTACCTGATCGAAAAAATCCAGTCTTTCACTCTGCCTGTGTCAATTTGAGTCTTGTTTAAGATTTAAATCCCTGCCGCCAAGATGCTCCTCTGTCGGTCACGGATTATTTAAAGTGAACCTTAAATCTAAAGGGGTGGTTGGATTTATTCACGTACATTAAAATATTTATTTAAAGCTTCTTTCTTTTCAGATTCTTATTTACAGCATTATCTTAATAGGCTGTATATTAACTTATTGGGAGAAAACCGGTAGTTCTATGTGAAATCAGACATTTGAGCACCCCTATATAGCCAAAATGGCATGATCATAACACCCCGTGAATATTCGACTGTGAGACTGGTAGTCGAATCAGGCTCCTCCTATCGAAGCATCGAATCTTCAACTATTCGGGGTCACCCCTAATATATAGATATATATAAAATAGCATTTATCAATATTTAACATTGTAATAATTTATCTATACAATATATTATAATTATATTATTTAAATGAATTAATAATTTAATATAATTATAAATAATATATAGAATTATTTAAAGTAGTATCTGTCAATAATTAACATTTAATGTAATATATACACACACACACACACACATACATTATGCATTATGGTAATGAGAATTGGTGGATAAGTTGAGGGAATGTGCCTAATTTTCATGAGAATGCCACAATGCAAAAAAGGTCCTGAAATAGAGCTCATTTTCTTTATGTAAATTAGAATTTTTTAATGATTTGGGGTGAAATGTGACCTGGACATGTTCTTGAAGCTTCATGAGATTCATCCTAGAACACCTCAGTATAGGGTGACGTAAAGAGGCAAAACCAGCATGTTTTAGTTCATTAACCTACATTTGGATCATGGGGAAGTGCGACGTACAAGGAAAAAAAAAAATGCTGGCGTGATGCAATGAACAGGGAAGTGCTGTTTAATATTCATTTTTCTATGGAATACTGGGAGTGGGGGAAAACCGGGACTCGTGGTATTTGCTCCCACAGAGACTAAAGAGACGGAGAGAGGAAATGATGTCAATCCTACCAGATGCTACAGCATCTGTTAATAACTTCTATAGGTAAACAAACCATACACTGCCCACTAAATCTCCACAAAATCAACCAAATGCTAGCAAAGACAAATATAAAATTAAAACTGCAGGTAAAGCAGTGAGATGCCGTCTGTCTGGCACAGCTTACGAATAATTTATGGCATTTAGCAAATGTCACGATCTCCCCATGTCCAAGCACAGGTAACTGGCAGTGACACAACCTCAGCATCGCTATCTTGCACCGCACGCGGCGCCTCGACCCCACAGCACAGCCCCTGTCAGCTCTCATCAGAGCCCCTCAAATACCTCACAACATTCCATCACTTCCTCTCGCTTCTTCATCTGCCATACAGCAACACTAAATACTCTGAAAATCCAGCTTCTTTAGACTTCCAGAATAAAGCATTTCTTTACAGGGTAATTCAGATCTATAAACCCACACTAGCATAGATCAGGTCAGAAAAAAAACATAAATATATATAATTTTTTTTTTTTTTTTTTTTTGGAAGGTCTCTTATGCATGTCTCTTATTTAATCAAAAATACAGTGAAAACAGTAATAGTGTGAAATATCATTACAATTTCAAATAATACCACTGATGGCAAAGCTGAATTTTTTAGCAGCCATTACTCCAGTCTTCAGTGTCACATGATCCTTCAGAAATCATTTTAATATGTTGATTTGGTGCTCAAGAAACATTTCTTATTATTATCAATGTTAAAACAGTTGTGCTGCTTAACATTTTTCTAAATTCATGACACATTTTTCCAGGATTCTTTGATGAATTTCATAAAAAAAAAAAAAAAAATAGAAATCTGTTGTGACATTAAAAGTCTTTACTGTCACTTTTGATCAATTCGTCCTTGCTGAATAAAAGTACTACAAAAAAATGTAATAAGACCCCTAACTTCTGAACTGCTGTATACAAACACACACACACACACACACACGTACATATATTACTTCTACCAATACTACCTGACAATAATAAACTATTTCTACTATTTCTGTGAAGAAAAATTGCTTCTTTGGTGAAACTTCTTGTCTTTTGTGATGAAACATTCCTACGTTACATAAATCTGTGAATATTAAAGTCAAAGGTGAAAAATGATATGAACACACAAAACATAATAAAACATCTTCACATACAGATACAGTCATTTGTGCTGACATTCTCAACAGGCAAGACCCCAAATCAGGGTCAGATAGGGGTTCTTTTCTTCCACAGCCAGCATGACCCCTGTTTAACAACTTAACTTTTTCACTTACTAACAGTGTTACCCTGAGGGTGAAATGAGATCCATTCATCCTTTATTTGGCATGAACAAGACTAATACTGAGTTTGAGGAATCAGTATCCATTAAGAGTTTGCCAGCATAGACAGAAGACCACTGAGAGAGATGATTTCCAAGCCACGTAACTCAAAATCAACGCGAACAAGCCTCACGTGTACGTAAAAGATGCATAGCATAAATAAAACCTCAAAATGAGGTTTGACTTATAAATGGAGCCAGCGAAACACACAACAAGTTCATTACATTGTATACAAACATTACAAACACAATATTGTCCTTAAGGGTATTATAGGTCAGCAAACAGACACAAATCTTTCTGATGAGCAGACGTTCGGTAATTTCCAGGCCTTTCATCCTGTGCCAACACTGAGATAATCAGCTCTCCATGAGCGCAGTGCTAAACAGCACCACAAGCTAAGCTGGAATGGCAAGGGAGCATCTTATTTCTACAAAAGCAAACACAAACACAAGCAGAGGTTCAGAAGAATCATACAGTGCTGCAGAAGGAAGGAACCGAGCCAGAATATTCCCTCCACCGCAATCATAAAGTGAGGCAAAACGTTTAAATGCAAAACGAGCTGATTAAGGCTAACGAAGCTTGAAGGGCAGCTAAAAATACTCCTGTCCACTTGCAGACGGAGCAGCCTGTGATCATCTTTAAGTGAAGTTTGGCTGAAATTAAGTTTGGCTCTGAATAGAAAGCCAAGGAGGTGTTTGCCATTTGAACATGCTAAATAACACACACACTGCCATTCTAGAACCATTTACAACTACAAAAATAGAAATAATACATTCAAAAATCAATTAAAAATGGCTTCCATAAATGAAAAGACTGGTTTATATGCTTAATTTTACACGAGTGTGTGAATTATTCAATGACTTTTGCGCAAACTAAACGTGTAACGTTTTTGACATATCTCTTATGTACATTTATACTACAGTGACAAATAATGACATGACTTTTGTTTTAGCGAAGTACCATCCCATAATAAACGCTCGAGCAGCGGTTGCTATGGCTACCTCCTCAGGCAAACGTGACTAATTTTCACAAATGTCTGTTTTATTAACTTACCAGCTGAAAATGCTCATTTAAAACAGCCTGGTCTGCTATTCTAAGCTAGTTTCAGTTGGTCTCTCAGCCAGACAGCTTCCAAAACCCCTCTAAAACCCGCAAACTAAATCTAACTTTTTTGGTTACTGATACACTAAATCTTAACATGTAAACAGACAGTTTAGAACCCATAATGCTTTCTGTAAGACAAATTTGACACTAAACAAAAATATCTGTGATCTATATGCCCAATAAACCCACTGACTGTAATTTTTTAGATATAAAATGATGCTGTTTTTGTGCTACACTGGTTGCTGTAGTGTGTTTAGGATGGTTTGGAGACACAGGCCTGCTGTCTGCTGGAACTTTGAGGCAGGGTTAACAAATGCATGAGCACTTATCGCCTTAAATGGTTCAGATCTACACACAGCAGACAATCGCACATGCCACACACACAAACGCATATTACAAAGGACCACCAGGTGCTAGAATTAAACGGGAAAAAGGAACATTAGCAAACAGTTCACTCAAATCAGTTTGCTTATGTCAGTTGCCAAGATTCTCAACATGATACATGATAAAAAATATTACATACCTGTGTTTCTGGCCGACTCCAAATCACACAGTGCTGCATAACAGCCATAATAAAATTACCAGCTTTGAGCCACTAATTATTGGTTTGGCCAATACTGATACCATTAAGTTTTTTTCCCCCTAACTAATACAATTCATTGGCAGGCCCAATGTTAAACATCTAATAACCAATGAAGTTCCAAGTATCAGTAATCAAATAATTATCAGCCCATCTCAAACTAGTATTTTTACAAACATTTATGAATAAATATGCATGAATATTATATGCAATGTTATACACTTACTCATTTAAATATTTGTAAATTGTGTTTTTATTGTTGTAGTCCAATAAATGTTTAAATATTACTGCATCAAAAGTTAGGGTAAAAATCCTATATATTTGCATTATCTGTCTTTTATGCTTGAAATGCGAAAAAAAAATATGGTTAAAAATAGAAATGGAAACAGAAAACTATAATTATAAATGTTTGGGATTATTTGGCATCTAAACATAAAAATATACCGTCTAAGTCATAAGAAAAATAATATGAATGTAGCATCAGGCAACATTAAACTTTGTTGCTGTCATGACATGTATTTTCATACATCGATCATTTCATGTTTCTATATTCATAATTCCATTTTAAAAGTGTAGATTCTGTTAATATTAGTATCTAATAATTATATCTATGATATCCTGTGTAAATGAATTTATGTAGCATTAGACTGCATCTTTTTTGTGGTACAAATGCAGCTTCAGATGCAGCTTTTGCAGTGTAAAGATGGCATATATGGCGATGCAATTGTGGGGGACTGCTTGTTTACCTAACTACTGGTGTACTGAAGACATTACACTGGCATAAATAACAACACAGCCCCAGAAATTCAAAAATATCAACGGGTACATCAAGATTCCACGGCTGCATTTTTACCGTTGGTCTCTAGGGACACGCATTTTTAAAATCCTAACGGAAAAAAAAATCAATTCTGAAGTCTTTGAATGGTTTCCTCAAGGTCAAATAGGTACATTGTAACAAAGAAAATGCGGCGGGAGTTACAGCAAACGAACGAACGAACGAACGAAAGCCTTCACGAACACAACCTCAGTGCTGCTGCAGGGATAATAATTGGCTCCAACATCTGGTGTTGGTTGTGTTGGTATGGTGGTGGGTTTTGGGGTGGGAGGAGGAGGAGAGGAGGGGGCCGTTAACGTATCCTCCGCAACAACCGTACTGTCGAACGAAATAAGTCATTTAAAATGTCAATCATACCTTCGGATAACTCCAGCTCCAGCTCAGCCAATCTGGCCCGCACTTCCAATGGAAGGGGCAGCGCATCGCGGTCCGCCATTGTCCGTTCAAGGGGGTAAAAATCACTCTCGTCCACTTTCTTCGACTCTTTCAGCGCTGCTGCCGTTTCTCCGCGTCGCAGCGGTGCATAAGGAGGGCTGCGGGAGACGCGTGTCCAAGAACGAACTGTTCGGTGAACGGTAGTGCTCGGAGATTTTCTGCCCCTCTCAACGAAGCCCCGCCATATCTGAAGGGCTCCGCCGTTAGAGTCAGCAGTGTAAGATGTGGACTGTCAGTGCGGTGAAGCTCGCCGATCGGAGCGGTGTGTGCGCGTGTCTCTCCAGCCCCTCTCTCTCTCTTTCTCTCTGTCACTCTCTCATGACGCAAGGCGACTGTGATTTTTACAGCCGCGAGGGGGCGACAGAACGACTCTGTTTATGTTTCCATAATCATTTCATAATGAGAATACCTGTTCAGGTTACATTTTTATAATATATATTTGTGTAGATAAATAAACATGAATGTTAATGAAATTACAAATAAATATGTCAATTAAAAGAATCAGTTTGGAGTTAAATTTATCAACGTGACAGTACATTTGAAAAAAAAATTCTTAACAATATTAAGCATTTTCAGCAAAGGTAATAAGAAATGTTTCTTGAGCACCAAATAAGCATACTAGAATGATTTCTGAAGGAATGATGGGTGCCGAAAATTCAGCTTGAATAAATTACATTTTAAATATATTCAAATATTTATTTATTTTTTTTACATTTTTCAAATATTTTAAATGATATTTAATAAATCACTGTATTTTGGTCAAATAAATGTGGACTTGGTGAGCATAAGAGACTTCAAAAAATAAAAATAAAATAAATATAAATAATATTTAAAAAATTGTACAAACCCCAAACTTTTGAATGCTAGTGCATATAGCAATAATTGTTCTGTATTCAACAGATATATAGGAAATAGTGTCCTAATGTTTGAGATCACCTTGAAAATCTGGGATTTTTTCATCTACATCTTGAAATACAGTTTTAAGGATTTTAAAACATTTTACGATTTGAGAAATATGTAAGAAAACTGCAGTATTTTTAGGTCACCAATCAGAAAAATTTCACATCGATCATGTGACTCTTTGCAAAGATGGTCAGGTGTTCTTTCTTTAGTTGAAGCACAAGATCCTGGATAATAGGATCAAGTTTTACACAAACTAGTGGAAGCTTGAATGCTGTTGTCAAATAAAGCAAAAGGCAACAAACCAAATACTAAGAAATTCATGAACATTTTCAGTGTAACATTTTTCTCTAATGGTTTTGCTGATATTATAACTTTTGATCAAATTTTTTTTATATACTGATAATTCTGCTAGTTGCATTAATACTTCAAATGGGGGGACAGTTCAGATTGTATACTGAAATACACAATCAAAGACCTGGAGAACTCTTTTATTCTTGTGCTGATTTGAAGAATAAACCAAAATGATTTCCATGTAGTATTAACGCTTACATACTGCCACCTTGTGGACATACTGGTGACCACAAGATTAAGCCAACATTGAGAATAAAAACCAAGCCTACTTAACAAACACACAATTTCTCATTAACATTTATTTATTTTTTTTCCATACATTTTCTCATAACCAATTTTAGGGTACCATTTTAACATTTTCCAATTATTTACATCTGTACAGAGAAAGCACACACATACGAGTGTATACATGTACTACAGTTTAGACTACAAGCATTTACACAGAGGAGAACAAAAAACAATAATCCCATCTCAATTCCTAAAGTATTGTGCTACACAAATGTAGTGACAAAGGCTTTGTGACGCCTCAACCACATCATCCTTTTTTCTACACTTTGGGAATTGAAAAAAAGAAAAACAAAAAACCTCCAAACTGTCATCTAAAAAGTTAAGGCAGAGACTTTTTTTTTCAAGTTTAAATAAAATTCAAGTTTTCAAACACTGTTAATTTATATGTAATGTTTCTTTTTAGTTCGTTTCTTTCTTTTTTTTTGAACATCTTAAAGGTTTATGTAATGAAACCTTCATTACCCATGGTATGCTTCATTTATTGATGGAAAAATGATCAGTTGCATTCAGAAAGTCAGAAAAATCAACAAAAACTTTTCTTTTTGATTAACAGAGGAAAAAAAAAAAAAATAAAAAATAATAATAATAATAATAATAATACACTCACAGGGAAGATACAAGAGAATATAAACAACATACGCCATGAACATCTCAAAGCATTCTGCACGTGCTCCACGCTGCAGGAAGACATCAAAATGGAAAAAAAGAAAAAAAAAAAAACGGACCGTCTCGCTCGGCCCAAGATGACTTCTTCAAACTCGAATGAGAACCAATGAACTTAACCAATGAACAGCATGACCGAGAGTGACACTGATACGCAAAGTCTGCATAAAGGAGAAACCCCACAAAACAGCGCTGGTCCATGTGTGCTGAAGGCTCAGATCTTTTTGCTCTTGATGTATACGTCACTATATAAAATGTACACAATCCCACTCGTATAGTTGTGGTGATATGAAAGCGAATCGGTGAAGGTCATACCATAGACATTGGTGCATGTCAGTGTCTTTCCCTTCATTTCTATAGATAAAAGCACCAAAGTAACCATGTGACGAACCATAGCACCACACTGGGATAACAAACGGAGCTAAGAAGCAAATAATATAGCCATCTATCATTTAGATCACAGCAGACTAGGCACATGAACACTTCACCCTCGCAACCTGAGGACTTTGCAGTGTGAAGATCTTCCAGAATCGAATGAAGAGGCATCAGAGCGGATTCTTCCCAAACTATTGGCGAGTAGGGAAAAACAGAAAAGAAATGATACAGCAAACCAATGTGTGCCATTAAAAGGTTAAAAAGAAAAGAAGAAAAACGTAAAAGAAAGCATGCACACAAGAACAGGTATACATACACCTGCTACAATATCACATCAGTACAATTTGATAGAGGATTAGCATGTAAAAAAATAATTCAGAGCTCAGAAAAGAGAGAAAAAAAATAAAAATAAAGGTGTCACTCCAGTGCTGGAACATCCAAACATAAAAACAGATTTACACAAAAGTCTCACTCATGCAGTTGTAATGGCTGGGACCGTCGAGATTCGGAATCGCATCGGCACCAAGACACTCAAGGTTAGCAAAATTATATACATATCAGTTTAAAAAAAGGAAAGAAAACACACAAAAATAAAGTGTTTCAGGATCAGCACTATCCAAAAAAATCAGTATTTTCTCCCAACAGCACTATCTGAAGTTTTAACCCCAAAATAAAGGTGAGCTCTGAAAAATGTTTTAAATAGTTAATCTCCAACTGATGCTGGTTCATTAATCCAATTTTCCTTGGAAAACAACAAAAGATCTTGTAATCGAAAAACAAAACGACAGAAAGGACAACAAAAATATTCAGAGAACCCTTATGCACAAGTGCTTTTGTCTGTAGGCCCTGATTCCAGTGACAAGCGGTCTGTCTGTGTGTGCGCTCACAGAGACCGTGAGATAAGAGGGACTTTTTTTTTTTTTTCCTTTTTTTGTTGTTTTTTTTCCCAGCAGCCCTGACAAAGTTTTCGTTCCCGTTCGGTCCTGGAAGCACAGTCGAGGCCCTCAGGATTGGTGGAAGGAAGCTGTCGTGCTGCCGCTCGCTCGTTCTCCGGTGCTCTGATGAGGTTTCACTGTTTCTCTGGGACAAGCCGTTGCCGCAGATTTGGCAGGTGCGGGTGCCGATTCTCTGCATCTGCGTTCTGCCGAGTCAGAAGTCTTGATGTCTTCAGCGGTGGAGCTTAGAGGCCGGGGATCTGCTGATGGCTGCTGTGTTGGTGCCTCCCTTATCCTCTGGCAGATCTCTGCGTAGCTTGGCTTCCGGGGCTCCTGGTCAATAAATGAATCAAATTAATGATTTTAGGTAATCGATTATGCGTCATTGTGAAATGTCATAGTGTCAATCTTTGTAACCAAAATGTAGCATGACAAGGGGCTTTGAATCATCTACGTACAATAAAGGACATGAATGGGAGCTTTTATCAAAAGCAGTCTCTTATGGTCAGTAAGGTTGCATTTATTTAAATCAAAACTCCAAAAATGTTGTCTATTTTAAAATATAATTTATTCCTACGATGGGAAAACGGAATTTTCGGCCATTACTCCAGTCTTCAGTGTTGCTCATAATATGTTGATTTGGTGCTCAAGAAACATTATTATTATTTTTATTATCATCATCATCATCGATGTTGAAACCAGTAGTACTGCTAAATATTTATGTGGAAACAACGACGAATAGAACAGTATTTATTTGAAACATATTTCGTAACATTATAAATGTTCTACTGTCACCTTTGACCAATCCATTGTGTCTTGACTGAATAAAAGTATTCACTTCTTTCAAAAAACAAATAATAATATTACTGACGCCAGACTTTTGAACATTAGTATACATCTGCTGTTAGAGAGTTTGAGCCAATTACAAAGTACTGAAGGAGCTGATACACTAGAGCGCAACAGTTCCATATGATATATGCTTCTGTACAACCCAAAATGCAGGTGAGGTTTTTCAACTTCATTTTTTTTTTTTTAAATACTGTTTAACTACTATTTAATACCCAGCAAAGACACTAACCACAATCAGAGAACTTTTTACCACAGAATTTTAAATAATGGTAAAACAGCTCCGCAGTGTCCACCAATTGTGCCGTGGTTTTTTTTTTTTTTTACCATTTTTGATTCAAAAAAATTACTAAAAGGTTTGATTCCAACCACACTGTGAGGCTACCTGGACACTTACCGATATTGGATTGCTCAGTGAAAGCGTTTTAGTGAGTTAGCTCTACATTTCTCTGCAGGTGCCTGCGTCTCTTTAGGTATTTCTACAGTTGTCAGGCTGTAAAATACAAAAAAAAACAAGCAGTCCATATATTAGAATGTACCATTTTCTACAGTATTTTACAGAAGTACACTTATAAGGTTATTTATTAGTCAAGGTTATTTAAATTTTACATGGTTAATTTCTACTGTACCTGTAAGACTTTATGTAAATGTTCTGTATGACTAGCTGACATCATTCTATGTGAAAGAAGCAAACACCACCTCTGCCAAATTGCTGAATATTATTAAATAAGTGTTTACAAGTAAAATTGGGTGTTTATCTCAATGAAATCTTGATACTTTCAAAGTGTTGCAAGCTATTTATTTTGGAATGCCACACAAGAAAATATCCCCACAACCTGACGGAATCCTGAGAAATCACACCTGTCACTGCGACAGCTGTAAAATTACTTCAGAAAAAAAAAAAAAAAAAAAAAATGTAAGGAGGCTTTTCTCATGCTTTAAGCCTGTAAAATCCACATAAGCCAATGAATTATTTAGAGTTTTCTGAGAGTACACTATTTGAAAGAACATAAGGTTGAAACGCCATAAAAGTTAGTCAACATCTGAAATCACTTCTAACACCTTCAAATGAAAACAGATTTGTCACATGTATTGATTAGTTACTCAAACCCACTTTGTAATGGCCGGAGAGGGCGAGTGTTGGTGATCCACTGGGGTCTGAGCAGCAGGAGCAGGAGCAGGAGCAGCCTGCACAGATTCTTTGAGGGTCCCTGAGATCACACGGCTGGTGACCACATCCTTATTTAGAGGCTGTGGAGAGACAAAGGGGCCTCTGTGAAACTCCTACGGCAAGGACAGCATGAACAAACATAACAGCTGGACAGCAGGAACTCACACACACACACACACACTCACTCTAAACACCCAAGGACTTGTCATGGTTATGACTGACAGCAAGGTCTGCTGTGAACATGGTATTCCATGCACAGCGCAAGTTAATATTTAAAAACCAAGAGCATTTGGTAAATTCTCTAGAATTCGATTAATATAAGCCTGAAATGTAAGCCTCTTCTTTTTTTTTTTTTTTAATTCAAAAAAGACAGTTTAGCTTTCACTCTAAAAAGACACTGAAAGAAAGTCAACCTTGTCTTTAACTGCTCCAGTGACAATGTCAGACAGTCGGTTGTCAAGGCTGTTTTCAGTTTTTACTTCAGGTTTTAGATTTCCTGCGGCTCCAGGCAGAGGAGGGAAGCTGGACAGACCCAGCTCAAAGCTAGGAGACGGAGTGCGCTCCTGAACAGGAGGGGGCGACTGTGTTGCTGGTCTCTGTTAAACACACAGGTGGAGAAAAAGAGTTGAAATATGTACAACAAATTGAGCTTGCATTGGCACTTTTATTTTTAGTTGCTGTGATAGAAACACTTTCAAATCCACTTTTGGCTATTCCTCAATATCCTACATTATTACACAGCACTACAGAAAACTCTATTCTGATTGGTCAATCGCAGCATAGTCAAGTAACTGATATTTCTCTTTTTTGGATGAGCTAGTTTTATGTCTTTCGTATAACTCTGGGTTCTTTTTCCTGACATAAATAACTAAAATTCAGTCAAATCATATTTAATGTGCATTTATTTGTTTACTTGGCTGTGCAAAAAGCTAGATAATGTATATTCAGCCCTTCAGGCTTGACTGTATATTATATTCTACTTTAAGTATATAGAGTTTTCTGTCACAACAAAAAGTAAAACTAAACAACAATTGTCTATGCAGTGTTAGCTGAAACAAAGCAAATGACATACTGGAAACTTGTTGTCATCTCTCCTTTTCCTGTATCCATAGCCGCCCCTTCTTCAAAAGAAGCAAACAATCAATCAAACAAACAATATGGGAAAAAATGACCACCATTTCTTAAGGAAACCCCCCTCCCCATTTTGGATTTGGTATTACAATAAAATGTATGAAATTAATAAACAGCTGGTGCAAATGTGCAGCATTACCTTCCACGGCCCGCATTCAGAGAGTAATCGGCTCCGTTCACTTCCATTCGTCCACTTCCAACCTGGTCCCGGCGCGGATAGCCCAGACCGCTGGGTAGTCGAGGTCGGCTACCCAGGTGATGAGCTTGTGGAGGACGTGTCCCATTGGGAACTCTCTCCGAAGGGAAAGTAGAGAAAGCAGCAGGGTTTTCCAGCAGAGTGGTTCCACGTTCTGTTGTGAGTCGAATGTGTGTTTTGTTGTGGTTCCTGTTTGGATGAAAAAATGGTTACACAGCTGTTTTCTATTTTAATATATTTTGAAATGTAATCTATTCCTGTGAAGCAAAGCTGAATTAAGCATCATTACTCCAGCCTTCAGTGTCACATGATCCTTCAGAAATCATTTTAATATGCTGATTTGATGCTCAAGAAACATTTCTGATTATTATCAGTTTTGAAAATTGTCAACATTGAAAACCATGACACATTTTAAGATTTTTTTTAATGAACTGAACAACATTTATTTGAAATCTTTTGTCTTTTTTTTTTATTTTTTTTACTGTCAGTCTTGATCAATTTAAAAAATTGAAAAGTATTCATTTCTTTCTTTCTTTAAACCAGTAGTGTAAATATATAACAGATGTTTTCGCTGTAACATAAGTACCTGTTTCGAGGTGCATATTGTCTGACAGTTAGTGGAGATGTTGCGGATTTAAATGTCGGAGAACCAGCAAAGCCGTTAATGAATGCAGGGCTGGGAAATGGAGTAACCTGTTGGTAGACAATACCTGATTAGTACCTTCCCAGACGCCACTAAGATATTCCTCAGAGCCAAACAGAACACATTGCACTTACCAGAGCCGGGTCCAGATAGCTCTGCGTAGCTGACCAGCCCTGAGGCGTCACCAGTCTGTAAAGAGGAAACTGTTGCTGTGCTCCATACACAGGTGGGATGTAGTAAGGGGTGTAGCGCTG